>JANHAO010000685.1:0-38505 GCA_026873985.1 Saraca asoca | reverse complement strand
TTTTGCTTATAGAAGAATGCCTTTTGGACTTTGTAATGCACCAGCCACCTTTCAAAAGTGTATGATGGCTATTTTTTCTGATTTAATTGAGCAAAGTATGAAGGTCTTTATGGATAAATTTTTTGTGATGGCACTACTTTTGATCATTGTTTGAGAAATCTAACCTAGGTTTTGCAGAGATATGAATAAGTTAATCTAGTTCTAAACTAGGAAAAGTGTCATTTTATGGTAAAAGAGGGCATTGTTCTTAGGCACCTAGTTTCTAAAAGAGAAATTGAAGTGGACAAAGCTAAAATTGAGACCATTCAGACTATGCCTCCACCCTCAAATATCAAAGAAGTTAGGTGTTTTCTGGGCCATGCAGGCTTCTATACACAATTCATCAAGGACTTTTCAAAAATTTCTAAGCCTTTGACTAATATGCTAATTAAGGATAACCCCTTTGTATTTGATGATCTTTGCCTTTATGCATTCCATAGGTTGAAGAAAGCTCTTAATCTGCACCAATTATTCAACCCCTTGATTAGAATTTACCCTTTGAAATTATGTGTGATGCAAGTGATTATGCAGTTGGGGCAGTTCTTGGGCAGAGGAAAGACAAGAAGCCATACGCCATATACTATGCCAGCAAAACCTCTGCTATTTAGACTCCTAGCTTGTCCATAAGAGTGGACTTCTCGTTGTCTTAATCTTCAAGTGCTTCTGCAATCTTCATCAATGTCAGCAGATTTTGCAGAAAAAATAAGCAGCCAAGTTAGACTTGAAAATAAAACAGACAAGCTGGCCAAGACGAGAAACAATACTTACCACCAGACTATGACAAGCCGTGAACCCTGCTAGCCTCCCAATGGTGAATTCCTCATTCTCCAGCACGCTGATCTTGCCACCATAACCCAAGATTGTGTCAAAGTTCTCGATAACAGTCTGAGTATACCCTTCCATTTTGGAGTCGGGCTCAGCCAATGGCTTCGTAATCTCGACTCCTGACACATTACAGAGGGTTACTTTCTTCTTCCCTATGACGATCCTTCACCTTTTGGAGGAGGACCGGAAGGACTGGCAATGTTGATTGCCACCACCTCTTCAGATTGTGGTGTGGAAGCTGATTCTGGTGGAAAGACCTCGATTGGAGCAAACAGTTGTTTAGTGACAATTATAGTTGCTTCAGCTTTAGGGACTGGGGGTTGATCTGTAGCAGCTAGAGTTGAGACAACCTCACAAGTTGGAGTGGCCTCGTCTTTGCTATCTAAAGATGGTGTCCTAAAAATCAGCTCCATTATTTTATCATAGTTATCAAAGTTCGTAGGCTTAACTTCTGTCAGCTGGCAAATTCCAATCTCCTTAGTTACTACAATATCTTTCGGCAGGGCAAGTTTGTAAAAGTAGAGAATGTCCTTGTCAAATCTGAAATCGTTTTGGAGGTTGTTAGTCATCGCAAACTAGTCTAGGACCTCCAACTCTTTGGCCCTAAGTGTTGGCCATTTGCCAGTCCCGTTTGTAAAATCAAACAAAAGGTTAGAATCAAAAGCAAGTACCAAAGAAGTAAACAAACCCACTCACACCTTGCCCACTTACCCGAAACAAGAACAAAATCAAAATTCTTGAGATATCGAAGTGAGGGGCACGAGATAGAAAATCAGTGCGATTTGTAATGGCCCGCGTTGGATTTTCCCTTTGCATCCCTATATGGTAGGATTTTCTTATGAGGTGTCTACCTAGTTGAGAGGTAGTAGAGCCCATCCTCTGAGTTCGCACACGTCAGATCGTACAAGTAGCAGAGGGTTTCAAGGGATGGTGGAGGAAGGCCATTGCCTTTGTGGATGAGGGCTAACGAGATCAATGAAGTGTATGAATTCGATGTAAGTTGGAATGGACTGAGCTTCACTTTATTTAAAAAATCAATAATAAAAGGTTGTACAGGAAATCTTAATCCCGTAGTAAGATGCGGCATGCCAATGGCAATGAAGCCTCAAGGAGGATTAGGAGTGTAGTTGTCTAGAATAGGGACCATAACGCTGCACCCCCTGGGGATCCAACTCGATTGAATGATAGTTTGCACGTCGTGAAGATGTATAGTTGTAGTATGTAGCTTGAACGCATAACAATCAGGGCGTTGACCTGCAGCGGCCCCTTGGTCTTCGATGCATCCTAGATGAGTGCTGGGATCTATAGCAACCCTCCTTTCACTTGAGGTCACTCCCTCAGCACGTTGAATGATCCCCGTATTCTGAGGGGATTCTGGTTCGTCATCCTTATTCCTAATTAAATGGCGGTGACATGCATGACCCGCTCCCATCTACATAAAGAAAAAAGAATGGTGAGGTTGCTGAGAGCAAATCGTACTAAAAATTAGGAATAATGACCCCTTATTTTGTAGGCCATGCATACCTTATGTCACCACATGAACAACCTAAACTCTGGTAGACGAAGGAGACACTTCGGCCAAGTAACAGAATCTCAAAAGACAAAAACCAGTGTCCGAAATCCTAAAGCTTACCGGTAACCTAACTATTCCAATCTAACTAAAAAACTAAGCATTCGAATCGTATCTCCCCATCAATGTTATCGTCTCTTAACCAACGAAGGCCAAGTCCCCTATTTCTTATGAAGGAAGAAAATGCAGAGTTAGAGGGAGTGTATCATGATTTATGGAGATGAAGAGTTCAGAAAGTTCAGGTAATGGCCGGAAGAACAGATGAAAGACAACAGAGACTGGTGGTGAAGGAGCTATCATAGTAGCCAGAGAACCAAATGAGTAGAAAATGCCAGAAGACTGAAAGCTTTCAAATGGCAAAATCAGAAGGAGAAGGAAGGCACTCTCGGCTTAATAAGAAAGTACAATCTTGCCGTTGGATTAAAAGGACTATTAGTAACCCATGATCCAATAGTTCAGAGAAGACAGTGGCCAATAAATGATGATTCAGCACATATGCACCAAAAGTTAGAAATAATAATTACCAACCACCATTGGGAAATGAAAAATCACGCGTGTGAAATGAACGGGAATACTAAGCGGCACCTTGGGACCACAGGTCGCGAATCACCAGACCATGACAACAAACTCAAGATCTCACATCCAAGTAATATGCTAGCCACGCACAAAATTCTTGTACGAGTCGAGGGCAAAATAAAGATCTCGCATCCAAGTAATGTATTAATCACATGTAGAATTCTTGCACAAGCTACGTCCAAGTAATGTGCTAGCCCCGCATAGAATTCTTGCGTGAACAAACTCAAGATCTTGTGTCCAAGTAATGCGTTATGCAGAATTCTTGCATGAGTCACATCTAAGTAATACGTTAACCACATGTAGAATTCTTGCACGGACTCAATATCTCATGTCCAAGTAATGTGTTAGCCACATGCAGAATTTTTGCACGAGTTATGTCCAAATAATACCTTAACCACACGTAGAATTCTTGCGCGGACTCAAGATCTCGCGTCCAAGTAATGCATTAGCCACACGTAGAATTCTTGTACGAGCCGCATCCAAGTAATGCATTAACCACACATAAAATTCTTGTGCGAACAAACTCAAGATCCCACGTCCAAGTAATGCGTTAGCCACACATAGAATTCTTGCATAAGTCGTGTCTAAGTAATGCGTAAGCCATACACATAATTCTTGCATAGACAATTTCAAGATCTCGTATCTAAGTAATACATTAGCCATACGCAGACTTCTTGCATGAGTCGCGTCCAAGTAATGCGTAAACCACATACACAATTCTTGTGTGGACAAATTCAAGACCTCATGTCTAAGTAATGTGTTAGCCATATGCATAATTCTTGTGCGAGCTAGCATGATCGATTGGCAATACAACATATATCCTTTAAATGAAAATTTACTGATTAAATCCAATTGGCTCAAATTTCTTATAATAAGGGCAAATTATCCCATTAAATATTTTACAATGATTGTTGAATTATGACTTTGCAGGGATAAATCATGTTGCCAATGGCAACTAATTAATTGTCCATGTAGCATATTTGGAAAGACAAAGAGCAGAAGCATAATGCTCAACGTTTCACTAAAAGACCTCCTTCAACGACGCAGATTTACATTAGAAAAACTGATATACAAAAATAAAGCAAAAGCCTAAGGCTAACATTCCCACAAGGGAGAGGAGAGTTAGTTTCCAGGAGGCAAACTCCTATTAGATGAAACATGAACGGACTCAGCTGCTCTTGCTTATAGCCTTTCTTAGTCGACGGTTCATTTCCTAACTTTTTAAACCCAGAGCAATTCAAAAAAGAGTCAAAAATATAGTTAGCAAGGCTGAATTTCACGGAAGGACCGTGAAGAAATAATCCAAGACTTGTACAAGATTTCCCAAAAGCCAAAAAAAGAAGCTGAACAGAGGCCACGTGCAACAGACTATCCATGTCCCCGAAACCTCTACAACAGACTATCCATGTCTGGAAGAGCTTCTTTGGAAGTTAAACCATTAAGGGAATAAAGGGCTTAACTAAGGCATCCATTGGACAAGTTCACAACGAAGTAAGAAGAGCTTTATAAACTTTATAAATCCACACGGGTTTACCCAATAACTCAAGAGACATTTAGCTATTCTAGATCGAATGGTCCAGAAATGATGAGACCGCCACGTTAATGGTTGAAATAATGCACAGTGAAAGGTATGACCTAAGGTATAGGAAATTAAAGCCAACAAGATAGAAAAGACAACATGACAGGCTGAGCATGAAGACTTAGACATCCTACAAAGCAAGCTGAGAGTTGGGGGGCTTATGTTATGGGCATTTTCTGAAAGCATATTTTGGGTTGGCTAAGGTCCAATAAGAGGCACAGCTAGTTAGACAGAGGCCTAAATTGGAGACCGAGGTCGCTGAGTGAGGACTATGAAAATAATGCACAGTGAAAGGTATGGCCTAAGGTATAGGAAAGTAAAGCCAGAAAGATAGAAAAGACAACACGACAGGCTGAGCATGAAGACTTAGCCATCCTACAAAGCAAGCTAAGAGTTGGGGGGCTTATGTTATGGGCATTTTCTGAAAGCATATTTTGGGCTGACTAAGGTCCAATAAGAGGCATAGCTAGTCAGACGGAGGCCTAAATTGGAGACCGAGGTCGCTGAGTGAAGACCATGGATTGTCAAGTGTGAGACGAAGACATCTCGCGATGTCACAAGCAGAGGGTGCAGCTCGCTGGGAAGGTTTTCAACCCCACAATGGGAAGCCTACTACCCTCAAGAGAATGGCTAGATGAGGGTAGCAAAGTCAGCCAGAACCATTAGCTCGTTCAACCTTTAGCTCGCCCACCAGAAATGGATATTTGTACAGAGCCTAGTCAACAATCCAAGGCACACATATCTAGTTGACAACTTAGCCTTAAAACTTACACATCAGCTCCTCGAAAGTCCAACAATGATTTGTCCAGTATTACTTACCCGACGTCAAGCGTTAAATGCCTAGAGCTGCGAGGATAATCATTTTGTTGTTTATAAAATTACACTTGTAACCCTCCCCCTTTTTATAAATAGGAAGGGGAGGCCATCGTATAAAGGAGGAGAAGTTTACACATATAGAAACTCTGTTGGTGTAGAGAGAGAAAGCATTGTTCACCATGAGAAATATCTGCTATTGTATTCATATTCTGTAAAAAAAATCTCTCTAGTGCATAATCAAAGATCAACATGGACGTAGGGGCTAAATTGGCTTTAGTCGAACCATAATAAATTTCTGATGTTGCTATTTCTTCTTCTCTGCTATCATCTTTTTTCACTGTTTTCTATCATATTTAGCTTGCAGTCAGGGGTAACACTGAACTCAACTAGTTGATCGAATTTTGGTGTCAACAGAGGGTGAGATATTTTTTGTAAAAAGAGGATTTGTTTAAGGAAGAGCAAAGATTTGTAGAGGCTTCTTTAAGTGCCCAAGTCAAACTTGAAATGATAGTTAGCAAGTAGATCTAAACTTGTGAAGCTTGAAAAGTGGATGCATACTTTGAAATTGATCTTCAAGGGTGAACCATTATAAATTCTTATGTTTGATTTCTCTACCCTTACTATATTTATATTTGATAATATACTATATTTTTGTTGACTAAATTTGTTAGATTTATTGTACCTCAATGTTTATAATGTTGCTTAGATATTTGAATGGTTGAAGGATATATCCATTTATGCATGTGCTTCTTAATGCCTTACATGTAGTTGAATAAATTATTTGGCATAAGTTCTTTAATTTGTTATATCTTGTGTACAAACATATTTATTAAACTACGTTAGATTGTTAGAATTGAAATCATCTTTATGACTCCTCAAAATCAAATGTTTTTTAATTAAAATTTTAAAAATTATTAAAGCTTTGAAAACATTTAATTTATCCCTCTTTTGGGTGTAGGTTGCCTTGTCCTACACTGATCTTAAATGTTTCTGATCATTGAATCATTAGGAATAGATACCAATTATTTGGATAGTCCAGCACATATTATGTATGCTCAACTGGGAGGATGTCTAATTTCATAGACTTTAGTGTAAAAACATTGGTGCAAAAAGGGTGCTCATTAATGAAACGAGTTCACTAAGTTGACCTACCCAAAAATTTTTGAATGGAATATAAAAAAGTCAAACTAGAATTCTCACGTTGTAATGGTGTTGATTGATCCCTAGACCTAAAACATCATAGCAATATTATATATAGTCAGTTATACTCAATGCTATTATGATTCTTAGGAATCATAAAAAGGACAAACATTTGGTATAAATTTGCCATGTATGAAGGTTTATAAATGTTAACAAGGGATCAATCACTTCTCAAAATAAGAGGAAATTGTCCTATGTTTTCTAAGTACCTTGACTCAAGAAATCTTTGGCCAAGGTAGGTTGAAATTAGAAAAGAGTTTTTTATGTTTCACAAATAAGTCATGCATAAAGGAATAGATACACAATTATAAAATGGTTAGCATTTTCAATTTAATACCATATCTTAAGTTTGATTAGAACATTCATCAAATGGTTAAGATTTTCAACTTAATATTATATCCTAAGTTTGACCTGAACATTGAACGAATGGAAAGATTGTATTACATGATATTTGTAATTGAAAAAGTTTCATATTTATAATTCATATTAATGAGGAGTGTGTTTGATAACATTAAAACTTTTGGCGTTGAAAAAAGCACTAAATTTTAAGTTTTAAATCCTTTATATACTAAATTTACTACATTTGAATAGTTTTTTTTACTTTAATTACTAAATTTAATTAAAAGTTTAAAATTTTTATCATAAGATATTAAAATTTTGTATAATTTTAATATTATCCTTAATTATAATTTTAAAAACTCCATATAAGATACTTAATTATGTAATATATATGATATATCTAATTATTATAAAAAAGAGATAATGCTAGTTATATTTGTATACAAAATCTCATTAAAATAGAAGTGGTTGTTAAATGTATTTAGCTAGGCAATTTTCACTAAACAAATTTAGTGAATTTTCACTTAATTTGATATTCAATGTGAATAAATAAAAAAAATAAGATTTAATATTAAATCTGAATCTATTCCGCTAAGCGCTGACATAGTGTTTTCAAACACACCTTAGATTTTCATTATACGTTGTTAGATGTTAATCATGATTTATGAGATTTAAAATTAATAATATCAAATCTAAATATTAAATTAAAAAGGTTTTAATTTATGAATCTAAGGGGTCATACACAATAGATCGGATATATCCACAATTGTTTTAGAGAAAATCATTTAGGCTATAAGATACCAAATAGATTTGGATAAATTCTAAGTAATTAAAATCACTTTTTAGTATAGGGCCATAAGTAAGTAAAATTACTTATAATCATAGATTATCACTAATAAGAGTTCATAAAATAACTAAAAATAATTTTTTAGTTCCTTACAGATGTAATTTTTTTCAATTTGGTCTTTATTTAATCTTCATTCTCAATTTGGTCTTTGATAGATTCAATTTAATTGATTAAATCTCTTGTTCATTTGTTCATAACCTTGCTAACAAAATTGATGGCACAGAAGGGCAAACCTAATAGATACCCTCTAACGTTTACATGACATCCTTTATAGTTTAGACTTATAACATGAACTTTATATAAAAGTGACGATATATGATTACCATTTTAATTTTTTATGTTTTATCATTTAATAAAATGTTGTTGTAATTCACATAGACAAGCTTCTTGTACAAGTTCTATTTTATATTTAGTGTTTACATAAGCATTTGAAGACATTACATTAGACTTTAGGCTTTCAAACTATCATTTTAATTAATAAGATGTGAGGTAGATGAATAGAAGGATTTGATTAAAAGAAATTGAATTTGTTAAGGACTAAATTGAGAATGAAAATTGAACAAGGACTAAATTGAAAAAACCTACATTTGTGAAGGATCAAAATAGTGTTTTAGTCTTATAAAAATACTTAGAGAGTGTTTGGTTCAATCTATAGAAATGGAAAGGGAATTAAATCAAATAAGGAGAAGTAAAGGTAATGGTAACAATTACTTTTTAGTTTGTTTAGTTTAGTGAGAAGTGAAATCACAATGTTTATGATTCATTTTCTTCTTGTTTGGTTCAGTGGTGGTCAACAATGACATATGGTGGTCAATGGTGATTAGTAGTGGAGGACGGTGATTAACGATGATTGGTGGTGGTGAGCGATGGTCAACGGTGGTGGAAGATGATTGGTGGTTAATGATAGTGGATAGTAATAAGTGGTGGTTAACCATGGTTAATCATGATGGGCGGTGGTCAACGATGGAAGGTGATGGTTAGATGGTAAGTGATGGTCAACGACGACTGGTAGTGGTAGGTAGTTATCAATAGTGGTAGTGGTGGCTAATGACAAAAGGTAGTGGTGAGCGGTGGTCAATAATTGTAGATGGTGGTGAATGGTGTTCAAAGGTTGTAAGTGGTGGTGGACAGTAGTTAAATGTTATAGGTGGTATAGTGGGAGGTGGTCAATAATGATAAGCAGTTGATGGTGGATAGTGGTCAACAATTATAGTAGTGTTAGGTGGTAGTTAATAGTGGAAAGTGATGGTGGGCGATGATTAACGTTGAAAAGTAATGATGGACAGTGGTCAATGGTGATAGGTGATGGTGGACTGAGGTAAGGGAGTGTCATGAGGTAAGAGAAAAGAAATTTTCATCTCTAGTAGGTAATGTAGTATGAAACCTTAGGTAGGGGAAGAGTTTCAAATTGGAGGAATCAATCTATTAGAATCAAGTAATAATAGATTTCATTACATGTGAACCAAAGGCTTAGTAAGAGAATTAATTTTAAAAATTTCTAACCAAAAACCCTGTTATTATATTAGAACATAACTAATAAGAGTTTGTGAAATCCTAGCAATTTATGGAGAGACAATATAAATAAGGAGGTAAAAGCTTATAATAGCTAGACTATTATTCATATTTTTATCATATGTTGAGATCCCCAAAAATCAATAGAAATTTATAAAATCATTTTTCTCTAAAATTAGCTGTCACACATTTACTTAAATAGAGAGGTGACGAGTGAAGGTTGATCGTATGAACAAACTTTGTCGCACATTGCTACTTAAATAGAGAGGTGAGGAGTGAAGGTTGATCGTGTGAACCAACTTTAGAGGAATTACATTTGGTTTTCTTTTCTTGAAGTTTCAAATATATAGATATGTTTTTCATTTTAATTTTTCTTTTAATTCAAATTATTCACAACTAATCCTTAATTTGGGAATTTGACTAAAATTAAAAACTTTTATTTTACCGCATAACTTATGGGTTTAGTTTTGGAAAATGTTTCCTATTTTTATTTGTTTTTTTTATTTCCTGAAAATGATTTTTATTTTTAGAATTTCAAATTTTAAAAAACATGTTTCGTTTAGTTTACTATTTCTATTTCTAAGAAATAAAAATAATAAAATATGTCTAATTTATCTATTTTTAATTAATTAAAAATTTTAAAAAATTACAATAATATCACTGTATTTTTAACTTTTGAAAATGAAAATGATGAAGATAATTTTTTTTTTCATTTTCAGTTTTCAATTCATTTTAAGAAATATTTAACAAAATCAAACGCATTTCCTTTTAACTGAAATTTTCTAACACCTATAAGAATTTGGTAAAAGAAAAATGTTGGAAGAGGAATGCTGTGCAAATAATTGAGCCATTTTAACACTTTCTGTGATGTTGTGACACATACGCGACTGATAATCAACATTAAATCCAAATTTCAAGGCTTTAAAATAAAGTGACAACTTGGACATTTTAGTGCTATACGTAGCACATGTAGCAAACAAGTGAAACATGATACATGAAAAACATTTAATTGATATTTCATAATTTTATTGATTTAAAAAAATTGATGTTAATATCTACTAAGTAAATAAAATTATGAAGGGTTTGCATTAAAATAAAAGTAAGTTGTAAATTGAATATTTAGATTTATTATGTACTCGCCACCTCTCACGTCAATTTATGAAAAGTCCGTGAAGTTATTCAACTGAAAAAAAAAAAGACATCATTAATTAAATAATTCTAAAATCTGAAAAACGCAATATCTTTGGCCAGCGCAGCACTCTGACAGCTTGATCTACTATTCAAAGAAACTTACTTTCATTCTCCGCTACTCTTCATTAATTTTGGATTAAATACAAAAATATCAGTTTTTTATTAAGTTAATTAAATCCATGTAGGTTTTTTTTTTAATGTTGGTTGGTAGGATAATATCCGATTTAGCCGGGAAAAGTATCTGAAAGATGAATTGTCCAACCGTCGAAATTTGACTCTTTCAGGGCATTGCTATTAGTTTGTCAGGGCATTGCTATTAGTTTATGACCCGAAGTATGGGATCAAAATAAACCCTTAACAATATCTGCCATTGCAGCTACTGCTGGAGTCGCTAAGCAGACAGAACTGAAACTTTGCCCCCAAGATTATCGGGTTTGACCACTTCCTCGTTTTAACTTACCATAATGTTTGATTGTTTCTGTCTGTCTGTTAGTCTGCATTGAATGATCAGAATAAATATTGGGTTTTATGATGATGGTGTTTGTGTTCTTTGGATTCTGATATTGTTCGTTGTTGTTGTCATGAAGTCAATGCATTTGCTTTCTTTCTCTGATAAGAAACTGAATGTTGAATTTTCACGCCAACCCAGATGAAACGGTTTTTCATTTTCTTAACCTTTGCTGCTTTTGATTGTAAATTTTACTGTTTTAAACGGAAAATTATATGCTTTTAATGGGGGGAGGGGTGTGTTTGGTGGTTAAGGGCTGTTTTTTTTTTTTTGTTATTTGCAGCAATTATGAGATGGTACCAGAAAATCATTTTGAACTCTTGTTTTTTTTCATACAGGAAGATGTTCGAAAACGGTTTTGTTGGAGAAGATAACGAAAATGACAAGTTTTCGAACACAGAGGTAGAATTTATGGTTTTTGTCTTCTCTCATATATCTCTTTGAATTCCTTAGTATGAATCAATAAAAAAGGTTATATCTTCTCTAATTTATATCTTTCAAAAGTGATTCTGAGGGGGCATAATCACTTTTGGGGTGGAACCCAAACATGCAGAGTGTCTACTTTGTCTACTGTTTCTAAAATTTTCTGTCAACTTAGGAGATTCTTTGGAAGCTATGATCTTAAGGTGCTTTACTCTTTCGAAATTGAAGAGATACTCGTAGCTGTAAGAATTAGTCTGTTGCCGCAGTCAATGTTAAAGATGCTTTTTGTGAATTGTGATTGGTCGCTAGAAAAAAGTGAATAGTTTGCATTTTTTTTGAGAAATGATCACTGTGTCACCTTTTATGAGAGTGAAATTTGACAAAATATGTTTCAAAGTCTGAGTTCAGTTAGTGTTTCACTTTAAATCTTCAAGTATGGATTAGATCCTGTCTGAAAGATTTCAATACTTTTTCTTTGAAGTAAGCATACAATTCAGGAATATACAAGGGGATGATTAGTTCAATTAGAAAAACTGTGTAGTCATTTTCTATTTCAAGTCTTGAACTAGGCTATCAGCTATTTATTTTGTGATTTGTAATTTGATATAAGTAATTTCAATTATAGTGAGACTTCTGGTTGCAACATAGTTGATGCCATTACAACTTTAAAAGATTCCAGAGGTAGTTTAAGGGATGCTTTATGAGGATATAACTAATTAACTTCACAACTTTTCCCAAATTTGATGATTCAAACCCTGAACAGATTCTTCTTAGGTCTAACATCTTTTATTATGCTTGATTAGGTTGACCCGGGGAAACCTGCAGCACTTACCTGGGAGCGAAAACTAAGCACCGAAGGAAATACCCCAGCGGAGTTCAGCTTGTCTTTGAAAGAAATAATTCAGCTGGTGAGTCCACAAGATTACCTGAATTTTAGTGTCCTAAGTTTTTCTGCACTGTTATATCTATCTACATTGGATATATCAAAATCAACTTTATCATTAATTATGTTGAGATATATTTGTAGCATATTTTTGAAGTTTAGAAACATTGGAGGATTTGATGAATATGGAAATCCTTAAATAGCATTCTATGACATGACAGGCTCCACTTGGGTATCGGCTATGGCGCTTTGTTCGGGAAGAAGCTAACAAAGGAAAGGTAAATTTATCTTGTCTACAAAATTTCCATCTTATCTTAAAATGTTGGTTATGATAGAAGTGTCCGTGTAATTATCTTACCTATATTTCTGTCTTTTTCTTCAGGGGGCACTTATTGATCCTTTTGCTAAGCATCATGTAACATCTTGTCATGGAGCTCCTTTAGGTGGGATTGGGTAAGTCTTCAATATTTTTGCTTTATATAATAGCTTTTTCCAGTTTCTAAAGCCAAAAGATAAACATGAGATGTTTGTATAATGTCTAGCCTTTGAGTGGCGTCTTGAACTATCTTGGTCTTGAGTATGTCATAAATTATCCACTGTCACTCTTTTTTCTCACTTATGATGCATGTGCATTGCATTTGATTATAAATTGCTGGTAAGTAAACTTTTCTTAGATATCATATTCTCCAACAAGAATATCTTAGAAAGATAAGCTACAAGCATATACTTGAACTCATATGTAAAACAAATCAGAAACATATTGTTCACGGTTATAATTTGAAATGGTATGTTTAGATGTCTAAACTTTGTTCTTTTGTGGAGCAAGGGGAAATGATATTTATGGGGATTTGAACACCTAACCTGCAGAATACACTAAAGTCTTAAGAGTAAAGACTATGGCCGGTACCACTTGAACTACTTCTTCAGTGGGCCGGCACCACTTGACCTACTTCTTCAGTGGTATCTTTAATATCTTTCTTAGATGAACAATATCTTTAACATTGAGTTTGAGAGGAACAATAGTGAATACTTATAGTACTGCAGTACTTGTAAGTTCATCATATTTGAAAGAAACTGGTTACATTTATTTGTTGCTATTTCTGTTGGTAGCTGTGTCACTTTAACTGCTGCATTTGATATTTGCTTGATTTTTGCCTGTTCCAGAATATCATTTGATAATTTTTTTAGTGTCTATGTTAAGCATTCTTTTTGTCATTGACAACCTGATCTCCAGTGCAGGAAGCATTGGAAGAAGTTATAGAGGTGAATTTCAGCGTTGGCAACTATTCCCTAGAACATGTGAAGAGAAGCCAGTTTTAGCAAATCAGTTTTCTGTAAGCTTCATTTAATCCATCTGATTCAGAAGAATTCAAGTGTATATTACAACTTTACCTTTGATTGAAAGAACTTTGTTAAATAAGAAAGGAATAGTCTTAATTGACATCTTATCTTCAGTTTTTACTTCTAAGAATATCACATCTTTTGACGTTAGTGTGACTACCATGGCAGGTATTTGTTTCACGTCCAAATGGTGAAAAGTATTCCACAGTACTATGTCCAGCAAAGCCGGATGTTTCAAAGTAAGCCTTTATTGATTATCTCTATCACCTTAAATTATTTGGATCTTTTGAAAATTTTGTGTGAACTTCTTCAGAAAGAAATAGGAAATGGGGGAAATTTACTAGGGAATGTACTGAACTTATTTTGCCTAAGCAGAGAAAATCCAGTGTCAGGATCAGGAATTGGATCTTGGGACTGGAATCTAAGTGGACAAAAATCTACATATCATGCTTTATATCCAAGGGCTTGGACAGTATATGAGGGTAAGCTATACTAGGTGAATAATCTGCCCATTATGGTATTTTTCATGAATAATTCATCTCTTAGAACAATAAGCTTGCTTGTTTTATTGCAGAACCAGACCCAGCACTGAGAATTGTTTGTCGTCAGATTTCACCTATTATACCCCACAATTACAAGGAGAGTAGCTTTCCTGTATCTGTTTTTACTTTCACGGTAGGTATGGGTTATTTCAATTTTTTTCTTTTTGTAAGAATTTATTACAATTTATATTTACTGATGCGTGGTTATTTATGTTTTACGCAGCTACATAATTCTGGCAAAACAGAAGCCAATGTCACTTTGCTTTTCACATGGGCTGTAAGTGATTCTGTTTGTTTGAAGTCAGTCACTTTTTAATGGTTTATCCTTGTCTCAATGCACTGTGTAAAAATAATAAGCTTCCTTTAAACAAAAAGAATATTTGCAAAGCAGTTAATGATCATATCCTTTGTCTTGTGCATGTGATTTCAGAATTCTGTTGGAGGACTTTCTGAATTTACTGGTCATCACTTAAATTCAAAGATAAAGTAAGAAGATTGTCACTATGTCAATTTCCTTTTCTAATATGTTCCCATTTAAATTCTAATTTTTCTCATAGCTTACCTACAACTTATTCTAACATGCAATATCTCTGATCCTGCTAGGATGAATGATAGGGTGCGTGGTGTCCTTCTACATCACAAGTAAGTTTAACCTTTTACTATCAGTTTAGGTGATAAACGGAAAAGAATCTGGAAATGTGTTCTTGAACTTAATTGATATGTTGCCAATACAGGACTTCAAATGGATTACCTCCGGTGACATTTGCAATTGCTGCAGAAGAAACTGAATATTCTCATATTTCAGAATGCCCTTCCTTTGTAATATCTGGTGTCTCCCAGGGTATCACAGCAAAAGATATGTGGGATCAAATCAAACAGGTTAAAGACATAATATTAGATGTTGCAATTATTTTGAAATTTCTTTGTTCACGTCATTAGAAATTAAATTAGCCATTGGTCCTGCTTTCTTCTCACACTTAAGCTAATCATTCTGTTCTAAGCATTTTGTAGAGTAAGATTTTAGTTTTTTTGCATTCATTTCTGGAAGCTTAAGTGTTGGTGTGTTTTTTCTCTTAGCTAAGCATCTCAATGATGAAAGTCAGACAATTACTTTTTGTCTTGATGCTAATATATCTGTTTAACTGAATTATGTTACTTCTGTTCTTTCAGCATGGATCCTTTGACCATCTAAATTTTGGTGAAACACCCAAGCCCTCAGAGCCCGGATCATCCATTGGAGCAGCTGTCGCAGCAACTCTGACTATTCCCCCAGATTCGCAACGCACTGTTACATTTTCATTGGCATGGGACTGTCCTGAGGTGAGGTTTGCCAGCGGAAGGACTTATTACAGGTTGGTGGCAAGACACTGGTATATGAAATTTCTAATTTTAAAATATGAAAATTAAGCATAACTGAAGAAATTTAATTGATAGGCGTTACACAAAATTCTATGGTACCAATGGGGATGCTGCTGCAGATATTGCTCATGATGCAATTCTTGGTAATTCTCTCTCTCTCTCTCTCTTTTTTCTTTTTTTATGAAGTTTTGAGCGAGAGATTACGAATACCTATTTTTTGAGGTCAAATTTAGGTGTGATTTCTAGGCATGCACATAATTTCATTATTTGCTAGTGTTCATATATGCTTATCCGAATTTTTAATGAATTGATGATACTTAGCTCATGGACAATGGGAGGCCCAGATTCAAGGATGGCAAAGACCAATTCTTGAGGACAAAAGGCTTCCTGAATGGTAAGCTTGACTACATTATTCACTGGCTGAATTAAAAATCAGATCCTAACATTTTAGAAGAGTTTTCTGCAGGTATCCAATCACCCTTTTGAATGAGCTTTATTACCTTAATTCTGGGGGAACAATTTGGACTGGTAATTTCAACAATGAGGCCATGCAGCATAAGTTCATTTTTCCTTTTAATATCTCAAAAAGATTACATATGTTGATATTATGTATATCATTGTCACTATGGTCGTTATTGTATATTTGTATCTATTTTGTAGATGGTTCACTGCCAGTGCATAGTTTAAATATCATAGGGGCAAGCAAATTTTCCCTTGAAAGATCCAAATCTGAGTTAGGGAAGATCAATAATTTATCAAACCAAAATGATACTGCTATTGGCATTCTTGAAAGGTTTAGTTCAGTACTTGAGCAAATACATGCTTCGCCAGCATCAAATTCTGCATGTGGTGTAAATATGCTCCAAGAAAGGGAAGAAAACATTGGTCAATTTCTTTACCTTGAAGGCGTTGAATATCAAATGTGGAATACCTATGATGTCCATTTCTATGCATCTTTTGCTTTAGTCATGCTGTTTCCAAAACTTGAACTGAGCATCCAAAGAGACTTTGCTGCAGCAGTAATGATGCATGATCCAGAAAAGATGAAGCTCTTACATGATGGCAGCTGGGCCCCGAGAAAGGTTCTCGGTGCTGTTCCTCATGATATTGGAATCAGTGACCCGTGGTTTGAAGTAAATGGCTACAATTTTTATAATACGGATAGGTGGAAAGACTTGAATCCAAAATTTGTTCTCCAGATTTACAGGGATGTGGTTGCCACCGGTGACAAGAACTTTGCAAGAGCTGTTTGGCCCTCGGTATATGTTGCAATGGCTTATATGGACCAATTTGATAAGGATGGTGATGGAATGATTGAGAATGAGGGCTTCCCTGATCAAACTTATGACACGTGGTCTGTATCTGGTGTAAGTGCATATAGTGGTGGGTTATGGGTTGCAGCACTTCAGGCCGCGTCAGCCTTGGCACGTGAAGTTGGTGACAAGGGTTCTGAAGATTATTTTTGGTTTAAGTTTCAGAAAGCAAAAGCTGTGTATGAAAAATTATGGAATGGTTCTTACTTCAATTATGATAGCAGTGGTGGAAGTTTGAGTTCATCCATTCAAGCTGATCAGTTGGCAGGACAATGGTCAGTGTTTTGTCTTGTGGAAACTATCCTTTTGTATATGTATGTCTTATTTGCATCATTAGCGCTTGTAGTTTTCATAGCTTACACTGTCCTAGATTGGTGGACTGGTCCATCTAACCTAAGTAGCTGCCTAGTAGATTGCTAATTTGTTGCAAATGTACAATGTAGTTTCATTGTACATACATAAGACCTAGCTGTTGAAGATATAGCTCTAAGTAAGTCTTATGGTTGAAAAGAAGTTATGTGGTAGATTGCATTTAGCTTCATATGAGGATTCATTTGTTTGTAACCCAGCTGTTGGCATCAAAGTTCTGTTAACTTGACTATGTGTATGAATGTGTTACAACTACATACATGGTAAATTTTGAGATAAAATGGGAACTTACTATTTTCTGCTTTGAAGGTATGCTAGAGCATGTGGTCTTTTGCCAATTGTTGAAGAAAGCAAAGCTAGAAGTGCGCTTCAAATGGTTTATAACTACAATGTTATGAAGGTAAAGGAAGGAAGGCGTGGTGCTGTAAATGGGATGTTCCCTGATGGAAAAGTTGACATGGCAACAATGCAATCACGAGAAATATGGTCAGGGGTCACATATGCGGTTGCTGCAACAATGATTCAGGAAGATCTGATTGATATGGCATTTCATACTGCCAGTGGCGTGTATGAAGCTGCATGGTCCAAAGATGGACTTGGGTACGTATACTTTCCCGCCTTCTTGATGGTAGAACTCATGGAAAATTGTGGAATGATATAGTATAATATAAACTTTAACTACTAGACAAAAGTTAAAAATCCACCACTAACTTGTTACTTGTTCTTTCACCACCTCTTGTTCTCACCACAAAAGGAAAGAGTAAGCTTAGAGTTCTCTCTTTGAATTGCTTCAACGCCAATCTGGAAATTTTGTGTGAGCTTTTTTCATTCTCTGGCGACCAAACTTGTACTCCTCTAGAATTGCTTCAAGATAAACTAGTAGTAAATAGCCTCATTTGGCATTCCTATTTGAAAACAACATCCCAGTTTGAAGTTTCAAGAAATAGAAACCATGAATGCTTGTTAAGCAATGTCCATTCAGGCAACTTCTTGTTTCTGCATTCATTCCATAAAGGATAGAGTCAGTATATGTAAAATGATCCTAGAAGTTTCACTCAGCTCCCTAAAATTTTTTAAATAATACACAATGGCTCTGTTCCATTGAAAACAAAACAAGATTATGCAGCTTGAGCCTGAAACATTGTTTTCATTTTTTTTTTTTTGGAAAATTCATGAACAACATAAAGAAATATCGTTACGATCGATTGTTCCTTATTTGTAATTTGTAATTTTTTTATCAAATTATTACTCAAAATAAAGTCTAGACCTGTTTCATTATTGGGATATAGGCATCCTGCAGTGCTGTAAAATGTTAGAATTCTCTGAGGATGAACATACCCAATATAAATGATGATTTCCATGAAGATTGGTGCTACTGCTACCTATACAATGAGATTAGCTCACAATAGTCTCACTTTGTAAGCAGAATAGACCCTACATGCAATTGTGGGCTAGTCTTCTTGTTTGAGTACCTTCTTCCTTCCCGAAATTGTAGCAAATACCTATAAATGCAAGATCTGTTTCATGTATTGCTTTTAATAGCTCATGAAGGCTCTGTGTTTGATGAACAGCTATTCTTTCCAAACTCCAGAAGCATGGACTACCAATGATGAATATAGATCTCTGTGTTACATGAGGCCGTTGGCCATATGGGCAATGCAGTGGGCTTTGACAAGAACAAACCAAACTCAACCTGATCCTAAATCTGATGTAAGGGATGATGCTTTGTTTAGATACCAAACTGGTTTTTCAAGAGTTGCTCACCTTCTAAAGGTGCAGGAGGAGGAAGCTTCTAGAAGTCTCTTTCAGATAATATATGATTACACTTGCAAGAGGGTGTTGTAATAATGACTTGCAAGAGGGTGTTGTAACAATGACTTTGTTTTATTCTATGTTTTGTACACTGCAATGTGGTATTACGTTTTCTTATGGTCATATTCTTGTGGGCCTCTTGATCATGAGTTGGTCCTATTTGTTTAATAATCAGAACCATTATGTTGTAATATATATTGTCTTGTATTAAAAAAAACGAAAAAAAGCTTGCCACTGAAATATTTTGTTTTAAAATAGTAGAATTGCTTCTCTTCTGACTGGTGCACAAGGAAAAATCATGTTACGCACTTAATCCATGTCTCACGGTAGTGTAAGAACTTGCAAAGTGCAAAAATTGGTAATATATATTTGTCAGGTATGCTTGTGTAATAAAAAAATTTATAATATTAAAATAGTGATTTTTCTCAAAGGAAAGGAGTGCCATATTTACACAACTAATTAACCTAAAAAAAACATATTCATTCATGAGATTTATTCATATATTATAATAATGGGGTGAGACTATTTTTACAACTATTTTTACTAATGTTATAGCTCATTAAATATAAAAATTTTATATGGATTAAACTATCTTTTAGTTAAATAAGTTAGTCATCAATATTCATAAAATAGGTTTTGTTTTATTATTTTTAAAAAAATCAATATGCTTAAAATTAATTTATAACATTTAATGTGAAATACTTTATTACTAAAATCATATTAACGAACTAAAATCATGTTAATTGAAAGAAAACATGATGCGTTACCAGAATATGAAAAAAAATGAAAAAGCCACAAATTAAAAAAAATAAACTAAGGAAAATTCAACACAAATTGTAATATTTTTTTTTTCAAAATTAATAAAACAATAATAAACTTTCAAGAACTCATGTCAACTAATTTTTTAACCAGCTCATATATATTGGTCAAATGATAATTCATGAACCATCAAGATACACAAATTATTGAACTCGAAACATGTATAAGATGCACTTACCTATAGAGTATGAAAAGATTAAATCTAAGCAAATAACACCGTTAAAAATGTGGCCCAAGTATTCTTCTCTTTCATGTATAAAACTTCGTACTACTTTATGAAAATTTGAACTAAGCATGAGTTGTTTTACAATGAAGTTATGCCTTTTTTTTTTTTTTTTTTTTATCTTCTATACTTGATCCATAAAAACATGTTGGTTGAAACAAGATCTTGAACATCTAAAATATAGCTATAAAGTATAATTATGTTTACCCACGGATAAAATGTGAATGTAAAGAAATATAAAGAGAAAAATTTATAGGCCATATTTAATTTTAATAATAAATTAAGTTCATTATATTGAAAATTATAGAATAATTTTAGATATTTTATTTTTTAGAAAAAATAAAATGAAAAATATTAATTATTAGTATTGATTTTTATCTTATTTAATCAAATAATAATTTAATCTTTATAAAAATTTTATATGAAATAAAATGTGACATTAATAAAAACATTTTGAAAATAACCCACCTATATAGATATTGTCCTTTTTAATCAATTAATGACTTCTTTATTTATCATCACAATATATCATTCATATCATTGCTATTGATTCATATATTCATGATTTTTAGGTGAAATGACTCATGAATGCTAAAAACTATTGCTAAAAAAATTCCATATAAAGCAATAGTAACAATTTTTTATATAAATACATTTTACAAAAATTTAAAACCACAGGTTATAAACCTATGTTTATACTTTCAATTAAGACATATTTCTACAAAGTGATCCTAACTCATCGTCAACCAATTATCTCGTGCGGACATCATTATCCAAATTCTCTCTCCTATGTCCCAAATTCACAATGCGAAACTTCCAAAGATTGAGGGTTGCCAACCGTCTCGTTACTCCAAAACTGCCTATATATAACTCCGAAACTCCATTTATTCTATGTCCGTCTTTTTCTTTACAAAATCGAAACCTGAAATTTACACAGCGTTAGCTACCGGTGATTGAGGGGTTTCATCGCTCAGGGCGGTTTTCCGTTTTATGGGAAACCGCTCTACTCCTAGATCATCATTGTCGTTTCCTTGTCAAATCCCTCAAGTAAGGCTTCTATTGCTGTGTAATTCAGTATATAGGATCAAAGTTTTCATTTTTTTCTATATTTTTTTTCTGGTGAATTTTGCATGTCATTGAAATCGATGAATTGGTTGTCTGCAAACTTGATTTTGATTTTTGTGTCTTGTAGGAAAAAGGGTTACTTGATAAATCTGTTTTCTCTTCTCTAGTGGGCATGGTGATGCCTCTTTATGTATTGGCTTTGTGTTTTCTGGATCTATTTTGAAGATTTGGTGAATTGGGTACACGGAAAAACTGTATGAATTTTGAAAAACCAGATCTTAATTCAAAACTGAAATTTTTTTGTAAGGAAAACAAAATATGACTGGAAATTGCCTATCTTTGTCCCCTAAACCCACTGAATGGGTAAAGGGAAAATTGGTCGGATCAGGATCTTGTGGTACTGTACATTTGGCCATGAGCAAAAACACTGGGGGACTCTTTGCCGTGAAATCAGCACATTCAGGGTCTGGAATTGAGGCTTTGGAGAATGAGGTTGAAATCCTCAAGAGTTTAGATTCATCCCCTTATGTTGTCCAATGTTTGGGGACAGAAAAGAGCGAAAATGGCCTCGATGTTTTGATGGAGTATATGGCTGGGGGCAGTTTGGCAGATGTGGCTCAGAAATTTGGTGGTTCGTTAGAAGAAGACGTGGTCCGTTTGTACACAAGGGAAATTCTTCTAGGCTTGAAATACCTTCACCAGCAAGGAATTGTGCATTGTGATCTCAAGTGCAAAAATGTGCTTCTTGGTTTAACCGGGAATATTAAATTGGCAGATTTTGGATGTGCAAAGAGGATAAAGGACATGAAGAGCAGTGGCAATAGTGGATGTTTGGTGAAGTCTTGGCAATCTGTTGGTGGAACTCCTCTATGGATGGCTCCCGAAGTTTTGAGGAATGAAAGGCTGGATTTTAAGGCAGATATCTGGTCTTTAGGATGTACAGTTATTGAAATGGCTA
The DNA here is from genome assembly GCA_026873985.1 of Saraca asoca. Taxonomy (NCBI): domain Eukaryota; kingdom Viridiplantae; phylum Streptophyta; class Magnoliopsida; order Fabales; family Fabaceae; genus Saraca; species Saraca asoca. The sequence continues at coordinate 16,396 of JANHAO010000685.1, read as the reverse complement.
CTGGAAGGCCTCCTTGGGGTGATGAAGTTTCAAATCCCATGGCTGCTGTTCTCAAAATTGCATGTGGCGATGACAAGCCTCAGTTTCCATCCCATATGTCGAAGGAGGGGTTGGATTTTTTGACAAGGTGTTTGGAGAGAGATCCAAAATTGAGGTGGATGACCGAGGAGTTACTTAGCCATCCTTTTATTTCAAGGAATTCTTCAAGACCTTGTGAGGAAGAATGTGTTGGCTCACCAGCCAGTGTTTTAGAGGTTCAAAGCTTTGATGAAGAATATGATTCAGATGAAGAAGAAAGTGGTCAGGAAAATGATTCAATTCTATGGTGCTATACTGAAAGAAGAGGAGCAGCACTATTGCAGCAGGAAGATAGCGATTTATGGTCATCAGGGAATTGGATTACTGTTAGATCAGGCTGAAATCATCAGAATTGAGCAAAAAGGTTGATGTAAAGGAAGTGTTTATGTTTAGGCTGAGGATTTAAATGTACAGCTAATGGAGTAAGAGAGAAATAGGTTGTCAAAAAGTTTCTTTCTTTTTTTTTTTTTCCCTTGAATACTCAAACAATCCTATGACAAAAGAAGAATAGCATTTTTCGTTACCCGGTTTTGTAACAGAAGGCGTAGGATTTGTTTAATGTTGTATAAACATCGGAAGATTCCTGTATGTTTTAAAGAGTATTCAATTTAGTCAATCACATGCATTTGTCATATAAATTTGTGGACAAATTGATGTAGAAGCCTCAATAAGTAGGGATTACATTAAGATCACAGAAATCTAAGATGCATGGTGGTAAATAAAAACAAGCATCAAGCTTTAACTATAAACAAGAGATTCCAGAAAGCAATAAGTTTAAACAGAATGATTTGAGGAATTGAAAACAGGAGAAAGTAGAGACAAAAGCTGGCTGTAAGAGAGAAAAATTAAGAAAAAAATTATGATATGTGGAATATTTGGTGCTGATTAATAATGAGTTCAATGAATGGTACATAGGACTACGCTCAATACGTTCTCTTCTCCATTTGCGCTTCTTGAAGTATTGGAAGTCATCTCCGTCATTCGTGTTCGTAGTTAAGCAAATAGGTAAATGTTGTCATCTTTAACTAATGTAAGCAAGTTTGAAAATTGGTTAAATTGAACTTTTTGTCTCATAAGTTCGTTGTAATTAAATTCTTAGATTTTATTTTTATTTATAATTAATTATTTACATGTATTAATTTAAAGATTTTTATCTGTAATTATCTGATATGGTTAAAAATTGTGGACTAATACTATTATGTTGTCACATAACAATGAAGAACTATTCATTGAATTGATATTATTGCTCTTTGAAGAAAATATTCAGAAAGACGGAATGAAGGAGAATCCACTACAATTGAAATTATGATTCTTTTAGTAATTTTTATGATTGAGGTTATATATTTTTATTTTTGTGTGCACAAATCGATGAATGTTTATTATATTAGATAGCTACAGACAGAAATCTTTAAATTAATTATAGTAAAGAGTTAATTACACGTAAAATTACACTCCAGGATCTAATTACAAGGAAAATAGTGTAAATGAATCATGAAATGACAATGAGAGGTAAGTTCAAAGGACAAAAACATAAAGATAACACTCATACTTATAGACTATAAATGAACAGACATTACCAAAAAAAAAATTCTTGACTTTTGATGGAAATTAAAATTTTCGATGGAAAAAGGTCGTTAATTAAATTATTGTCAAAATTTTTTTTCCATCGGAAAATATTTTCTAACGGATTTTTTCTAGCAAATTTTGAGGTAACGAGTTTTCATAAAATTTGTCCAAAATTTCATGGGGAAAGTCGTTGGAAATCCATCAAAAAATTCATCGGAAAAGTTGCAGGAAATCAGTTGGAATAAATACTTTTTTTAAACTATTAATTTTTAAATTCTAATTAATATAATTTTTTTAAAATTTGTTTTTAATTCTTTATTAAAATAAATTTTAAAAAATAATTTTGATTAGTAACAAAAGATAATTTTAATATTTGTCAAATTTAATTTTTAATAATTAATAATTATTTAATATAAAAAATTAAACATACAACACATACGGATAGTTATGAATATATAAAAATAGTCAAATAAATTATAAATTATATTATTCAAATTAAATGATAAATGAAATATATTATTCAAGTAAAATAAATAAAAATATAATTACATCCTAAGATCGAAGAAGAACTCATCTATCTCCTGATCTGGGCAGCATCTTGTTGCTATTACTATTGCTAATGATGATGACCAGTGGGCCATCCATCTCTTCTAGTTAGTGGTGGTCAAATTGGCTATAGCAGTGGCTGTGTTGGTAGTTGTGTCACGCCCCAATTTGTGAAATGTAACTGGTGTAGAAGGTCATTATTAAGAAACCCCTCCCATCAGGAAATCATTTACAAGCCTTATAATATAAATAATATACCAATGACTCATTATTTCGTCAATATTTAAGTATTAAATTCTAATAAAAATTCGACAAAATTTTCTCTGTTTTTTGGACACCTGGTCATAAGGCCTCTACAACAACACAAGGGTTACACGCCGACCACAACTTGTATAAAAATATAATAATATGCAATGGCCCAAGCTATACAATTTACATCTTATTGGGCATTTAGACAAAACACATATGTACAACTGTTAATTCAACTGCCAATATTATACCATTTCATATACCTTTAATCTCCGTAGAGATGATCCGCTCGATTCGAGAGTAGATATGTACTAGTGTAAGGTGGAGGAGTGGTAGAAGAATTCTGAACTCTGAAAAATATGGAAAAGAAAGGGGTGAGTTTCATAGAAACTCAGTGAGTAAATAATCTCATAGTCACTTCAAAATTTCATTTGAAAATCATGCTCGAAAGTATATATATATATATATATATAAATATAGCCGTGAAGATATGCTTATTCGTTCAATTTTATTCATCAAGAAAGTTAAACCATTGAAATATGGTATTTGATAGAATGACATAAACAACAATGCATGGTACTATACAAAATATCTATTTAGACATAAACATAAGAAAATATTCAACAAAGCTTTTTAAAATATATATCACTACTCATGTAATAAAACATTTAACTGGAATCCAAAGGATAATTCCAAGAGACAACCATAATATCGTAATCATTGTAAGCTGCCAAACCCACCAATCACACCAAGTAAATATTCATATATTCTCCCCCAATCACACTAAGTAGATATTGTGTCATAAGTGCACTTGAGGGTTGCCAATAGATTTTCCAAGGGGTCCAGTATCTCAAATCAACATTCTAAATATTTCACGTAGCATGAAATTCATTATTCTGGTAAGCATCATTTTTTAAACATACATATATTTGTTATGCATTTCCATGTCCATTTATCATATAGAAAAGTAATATCATCAATTTCAATAATATAAAGCAAGATGAAAACGCATAATGTTCTCATGATAAACCATTTCATGTACACATATCACACATAAATATATTTTCAAAACCAGTTTAATATATATGCAAAATTCCATTATCTAAAAGGATTAATAATATTCTATATAATGAAATTATTTTATATTTACATATGGGATTGTTTAGTGAGGAGTGCTGTCCACTCACCTTACAAAATCCTTAGAAAACTAAGTCAGCTAAGCTCCAAAATCTGACGTTGGTGAGCTTGTTTTGTCTAAAGAAATATATCTAGACAAATCCACAAGAAAATTTCCAACTTTCACCAACTTTGCACAGTAAAGGTTTTAACTATCCATCTTGAAAACTCGCTATAAAGCTACTATAAAATAAATTTTTTATTCTAGAGTTACTTACCAAGGTCCAAAGTATCGGTGACCAGCTCGCCACCAGCAGAAGCTTCGCCAGCAAGTTGATGGAAGAGTTAGCCAAACAGTGCAAAACCAAGGGAGGAAAGATGTTGCTGTGAGTTGGCAAGGAAGAGCACGTCGGAGGGGGAAAGGAAATTATTGGCAGTGGTTGGACATGGCTGAAGCTTGCTGAGCTGAAGAAAGGAAAAGGCCACCAGAAACGTAGCGGTAGAAGCAACCAAAAGCTTCAGCTTGATATTATAAATTTAATATTTTTACTACCAAACATATAATACATTAATAACAAAAATGCAAGTTAATAGAAATTGTCTACATAGGATTGTGCAACTCAAGGTGAGAGCCACTAGACATCTCTCTAGATGTGAATGCAATGGAACAAGCTATCTACGGGTAGCTTGACCCCAGTCTGAGTTATTTACACAACATGAAAATTTCATGGATAATATAGATTACAGTATGAAAATGACTATAACAAAGTAAATGATATAAATAACATTGAGTTCAAATAGTGTTACCATGCACAATTGACATTCCGTTACGAGGATGGATTTCCTAGTGTATAGGGAAGAACCTTGTCCAGCTACATTTGAGGCCTTGTTCCTTTTATTTTGCTTAGAATTGGACTTAAATTTAGGGTCCTCTTAGTAACTAAAAAGCTTCTCTCACTTTTCATCCATAATCTAGTTAGGTTGAGTAAGTCTCTTCCCTTACACCTTATCCATGATATCTCTTATTTTGTTAGAACTCTTGTGATTGAATCTCTTCCATATATCTTTCTCGTAAGAAAGGTTCCATTTCTAATGCTTTTGCAATTATAAAATAAGGAAAGGATCAAATAGTTAGAGAATAGTTAAAAAAAAGAAATTTAAATTATAAACAAAGTATAGAAACTTTACCCCGAACTCTACATTTAACATCCTATGGATGGGCTCTAGAATAATCTTCCACATAGGCCATACACCCTCATACTTGCTCATGATGATATATTATATAGTGGCTACTGGCTCGTGGGTTAGATAGAAGTTAAACAAATAAAAATAAATATAGTTAAGAAATTAAAAAATAAAGTTAATGTTAAAATGAATATCATGTATAATCAAGAATACATACCCCATTTTGTAAGACATAATGGTTTCCCCAGGACCAAGTAGAGGTACCCTTGGGAATGGAGCATGTCCAGGGGAATATGCTAGCACTATCTATGGTGGTGTCCCCTGTTTGGGGATAGATGCTACTATTGCTGCGATTGTGGCTTGTGTAGATGGCTCAATTTGGCTAGATATAGATTAGGGTGTGAGCATGAAAGTGTAGCCATAAAGAATGATAGCTAGTAGGATTTGACTAACCATCACATATGAGCTGCTAGGGGAATCACAGGGGGAACCTTGTCCTTGGAACCACTATTCTCTACCTCTTCATCTACCTTTGCAATCTATCATTTGCAAATATTCCCATATAACATAATTAGAAAAGAATAATATATGTGTTAAATGAATAAAGTAATTAAACATTTATATATTTGAGCAACAAATTAACGTGTCACACATTGAATGATAGTATAATTCGTCTAATTGCTCCTCTACATCTTTTTCATTATCATCTTCATCCTTTTCTTCATCTTCGTTGACATCGTTATCTTGTTTTACATTTATTGGCCAATCCACCTCCTCGTGTCCACTATCTTCATCATGTAAGCTAATAATTGAATAATTTACTAGAATCAACTGAGGTACATATGACATATGGTTATCTTGATAAGTATGTTCTACTCTATATTTATCCTCGACCATTCCATGAGGCTTGTTCTTTATAACAACCCACCAACTTTACTTATCTCTCTTTGTTTGTGGGTATAGTGCATAATACATTTGTGTTGCTTATTGTGCAACAATAAAGGGATCATACTTGATATATCATCTTGTATGTTTGATTTCAACTATGCCATATTAGGATTGCACTCTCATACTGCAGCCTAACACAAGATCAAACCACTCACAATGAGAAAGTATCACCCTTTTGATTGGCAATCTTGGATACTCAAGTTGTATAATCTCTTTAAGAATATCATAGAAGTCATCTTCCCTTATTGTGACATTCCTTGTGCCTTTCATGCATAATTTATTGTTAATTATTTTTTCCCTTGACTCCATTGGTGTGTCTCAGTCATAAGTTATCAGACAGGTGTGTCTCGGTCATAAGTTAGATAATCTGATCAAAGGAATTTTATGGTAAGTTAAATTTAGATTTTATGTTTAATATCCTTATTGCTAATGACAATTCTAAGTGATTAGTACAATCTGTCCATAATGACTAATGTATAACTTTAAACATTTCATAAAAATTCTAGGCATCCCTAATTAGAGACTCTTCTACATTACATTTTAGATGAGTTGCAATGTCTGGCCAATTAGCATGCAATACCATACTTTCATACCTATTACTTGCATCATGTAAATCCCATATCACACCATTAGAAGACTCTCCTTTTCCTATAGATCTTTCCTCACTATGATCAATCCACCACTAGTAATCATATTTAAATCCAAATCTATATAACTAACCTTAACTTCATCACAAGGTAAATTTTTTTTACATTTATGTTTAGAGCACAAATATCTTATCTGACCATCATGTAAATATATTGACTGAGTTTTTATAAAATTGATAAATTCTTTCACCTCATTAAGAAAATCTGTTTTATATCTACTACGTCCTAGAAGATGTCTGTCATATATCTACCAACGATGTTCCTGAATTTCTATATTCTATTTTTTGAACTTTACATTGAAATGTGTTACGTTTTTATACATATACAATTTGTATGCATATTTTCTCCTATTAACTAAATATTTTCAAACATGTAAAATCATAGGAAAGTTTGTCAACATTTCATCCTAAATCTCAAAAAAATTTTTTTGACAAAGTTTCCGTAATAATAACTACATTCATATTTCTAACAACATACAATTTTAATTTCAATAGTTTCATTCACCAAATGCAAAGGAACAATAGAATTAATAATTAATATTTACAAGACAATTACTAATTTTAAAAATTAATAAAATTAAAATATATATACTTTCTAACTTAAAAATAGTTTATAACTCAAAATATGCATATTTCTTAAAGTAATATCAAAAGCATTTTTAAGTATGTCATCTAAGTATTTATTCTTTTTCAATCTAATTTAAAATATATATAATTCATAAATATAATTAGCCAATCCTAATTTAAATATATAAAAAAATACAACTAATAATTAAAAATATGTACTAACTACAGTGTGTAAGTAAGAAAATTGACAGAAAAACTCATACACAAATTGGAGCCCAAAACTACATTCATTAAAATAAGAAATATCAATTAAATAATAAAAAATGTAATAATTAAATAAAAAAATGATTAGAATGTAAAACAAAATAATAAGAAAAATTTAATCAATTTAAATTTGTAAAAAATAAATTTAAAGCGCAAGAATCAAGCTGAAAAAATAAGGAAGAACTTTGGTGCAGTAGAAGAAGGAGAAGAAATGGAAAATAAACCAGGAGAGGTCATGTGCCTGGCAGTTTAATAGTTTTTGAATTCTTCAATGTAGTTTTTCATCAAAATTTCATCATACAATAAGTTTTGTTAGAAATTCATCAAAAGAAGCGAGCATAATTTTTTAAAATTTGTGTCCATTTTCCTTTGAAACTTAAAATGGGGAGATCATTGACTAAGTTCCTTAGTTAAAATTGTTTTAAAATTTGGAAAGTATTTTGATGATGAGAAATATATTTTGGTCTTATTATTTGTGATTTTGTTACAAGTTGATGGGTTGGTTGATTGAAGATTCAAAGTTTTTCATTTAAAGATTTTGAAGATTGCTAGTATAGGTCTAGGAATTATGTGAGAGTTTTTGAATTTTTTCTTAATTATGTTAAGGTCTTATTTTGTTTAAGTCATTGGTTTTATTGGAGATTTTCTTCGAAAGTGATTGATTAGGAAATATGATCGATTGACTCTATTTCAAGGTTAAAAATATTTTCTAAAATATTTTTTTTTTCAATTTTTAAGGATTCTCTACTTCTTTCTAGGTCAAAACCTAGTATAAATAAGAGCATATTTTGTGGTTTCAAAGTGTGAATTGAGAAAGAAAGAGCTTGACAATAATTTTGGAGAAATTCTTAAGCTCATAGTATTCTAATTTATAATCTTTTAATTCATCTTTTTCATGAGAGAGATATCCTAAGGGTTTTACTAGTGTAAAGTATCTGTGGGGAGTGAATATAGAGTATGACATCTTTAGGGAATTGCTAGAGTGAGAGACCTATAGGCGTTATTCTTGAGTAAGGAATCTCAAGGAAGAATGTTGTAACCCAATCTTTGTAAAAGCTTCTCAAGGGCCTATTAAATTTTGAGAGACTAGTGGAATTTGAAATGTATTATTTGTGAAGAAATGGAGAGTGGATACACTCCTTGAAGTAGATCTTCTTAGGGGAACCACTATAAATATTGCTTTTGTGCTTCTTTTCCTTATTTTTTTATTTTCTATTATTTAATTATATTTCATCAATTGTTTATCTTTGCTTTTCAATGCTTGAAATTATTTTTCTAAAAATATCTAAAAAAGTACTAAAATCCAATGCACCCCTTCTTGTATTGAATCCTAAGCTATAGAGATTGCACTAGAAATGCACAAGTTGACAACTAAATATGAAAGAAAAGGCTACTTCTAATTGGTTGGTTGGACTGGAAGATCTTAAAATTGGAGATGCTAGTAGTAGTTAATTAATGGAAGTCCTATCTATGTATAACATTTGTTTCTTGAAAAAACTTCCTACATATATGTGGATGATTTTTGATATTGGTGAATATGTCATGATAATATATTTCCCTCCAAATTCTTATTAAATGATGTCTATTGAAAGAGTTCATTATAGGATAGTGACTTGATTTTCCTTTGACTGAGGGAAGATTGATTATCCAGATCATTTTTTTTTCAGGTTTGGAATACCTTGCTTTAGGAATCTTGTATTTTTTTCTTTATAAATTGAGCATATGCACAATTTCCTTATGTTTGCAAGTTGAATATGTTTCAAAATATTGTCATGCAAATAATTGATTTCCCATATGTTCAACAAATTATTCAGATTGTATGCAATAGGTACTCTTGTGTCCCCCTTCTCGTCAATATGATAGCAAGCTTTTTAAGTTAAAAGAATTTGCTTCTAATTGGAGGGTGACATTGAAAGTTCTTAAACCAGGGGTTAAACTTAAATATCAAGGCTTATAGTTGTGCCCATTTTTGACATCCTATTATAATAAATTGGAAGATGAAAACAAATAAAAATATATTTTGTACACTTTATTGTATCTTATAGTTAGCCAGGTTTATAATGAGTAATTGGTAGAGTGTTGGATGGCTTAGGGCTTTCTTGGTACTATTAACAGAACTAGAAGGTACTAAAAATCCCATGACCAAGGTAATGCAACATTGGAGCACCTTATTAATGTTTCTTTGCTAGAAAAAGGGTAGGGTATGAAATATGTTAGGATGAATGATTGCATTAGCCAACTAGATTGCATATTATAACACCCCTAGATTTAACTTGAATGAACTTAGGTACATGTTTGACAAGACAGCATGAGGGCTAACGGGTTCACCCCTGAGGGTCTAGTCAACCAATTAGGTTAATCAATCGATCAATGCTAAACAGTAGAAAAATCTAGCACATGAGATTCAAGAAATTAGAATCTTAGTGCAGCTAGAAAGTCCCTGAGAGCTAAAACTATGTTAAGAGAGGGTCCCTGCTTATCCCTGGTTTGATTTGGCAAATTGAGCTAAATTGATTGAACTGAAAGTCTAAACGAGTTATCTCATCTTATCTTTCTTAATTCTTAAATTTTATTTTGTGAATTTTGTATAGATTGTGAGATTTCACATTGGATATGATTTAAGGCTTGCGGCCAATGATTTGTTGATTTAGAAATATGGAGAAAGATTCTCTCTGCTAGGTAAGTAAAAATTTCTATCCTTTTAACTTCATTTTGTTATAGATTATATTTTCAGAATTAGTTTAAGTGTTTTTTTATATGGTGGCTAGTGCAAATTAGACCTAAATTAGACAAAAATGACTAATGTGGAAACTGAAAGAATACAAATTATGCAAAAACTATTATAATGATCCTAAATATGTTACAAATATGAATAGATCCAAAATAGAACTGGATATGAAAAGATCATATGGCATGATAGGAATTACAAATGATAATTGGATATATGTGTTATTTGAAATGTTTGTCATGTACAAATAGGGAAGTAACTTAGATTTTGATATTAGGATATATGTATTGTTTGAAATATTAGTGAAGTATAAATTGTTGCATGTATGCATAGGAGGGGTTAGCTTAGTATTGAAACCTTGTATCAGTCAGATATTCGTAAAAGGTTGACTTTTCACATTTTTTTTTACATTTTCATGATCTCATGTTTCATGTTTTCATAATTCCACATGATTAATTATGAATTTTTCATGATTTTCATCAAGGTGCATAAAATTCACATATTTATAATTTTCATAAGTTTTTTTCTTAAAATTTCAATTTTCATAAATTATATAAATTTTATAAACTTTAATTATTCTTATATTGTCCACAATGTTAAATAATTCTACAATATATGCATTTCTTCAGGAATGCAAATGTCTATAAATTGTTTCCACTATGATTTTCATAAAATGTCTTGTGCATTAAGAAATTGAGTTAGAAAAGAAAATTTCTATTAAGAAAGTAGATTGATTAGATAGGTTAAATTAGTATGGCTAGATGTTATGATTTCCTTCTGAGATCCATGAGATAAAAAGGAACATAAGAAAATGTTTTGTATACGTGAACTGATAGAAAGCATGTGCCTGATAATATAGATATATATATATATATATGTGTGTGTGTGTGTGTGTGTGTGTGTGTGTGTATGTATGTGTGATATTATATGTTATATGGTGTATATATGAATGTATGACCAAAATGTTTTTAGTCCAAAGTTAGGTTAGCAATTTCTACTCAGTGAATACTAAGGTTTTACTTGTCCCGTTCCATTAATATTTCATGTTTATAGAATTCTTAAGAATTGTCTTAGTTAGAACAGACTTTTCTTATTATATGTGCATGATATTAGGTACGTGATCTTCTTGATTACTTCTTTAATGATTATGTTTGCTTAGTGAGACAAAGGTTCACAAGATTATGTTTTTATGAAAGGATTTTATTTAGTTTTAAAATTTGTAGAAAATTTTTATAAAAATATTTTATTAAAATATTGCATCTCATACGTAACATCCACTGACATGTACAAGAGATTCACACAATAATTCTTATTGAAATGGAAAACAGAAAAGGAAAATTTAATAATTTAGGGCCATTAGAATTCTAAAACATAAGAACAAGTCAATTAGAATTTATACTTAAAAAATTTGAAAAAGTAAGCCCAAGGAATAAGCCTAATGGAGTATTCTAGAAAGGAAGATGTCCCAACAAAATTAAGAACATTAGAATTTTGGAAATAAGATAACAAGTCCATTAGGATTTGGACCACAACTAAAAGCAAATAATAATTTATGTGAGATAAAGCTCAAGAGTTAGGGTCATAAGATAAAATCTCGAAGATATGAGGGAAAATTTATAAGAGATTGGGTTATAATGATTTTTGGAAAAATAAGATAAGTCTAACAAGAATTGGGCTCAAAGCTAGTAAGCTAAGCTAATATTAGAGAAATAAGAAAGAGGCATGAATTGGATCCCTTAAAAGGGGCCTCAAAACATTATATTTTGTATTTAAGAATATTAAGGGCATGGTTGAGCCTTAGAAAAGAGCTTAACCTATGATCACATTGGTAAGACAAAGGCCAATTGGTCCATCATAAAAGAATTAATAGTAATTCTGTATTAGTAGATTTCCTATATAGATGAAAATGTTTTTTTTCCCATAAATTGAGCTAGGAATACTTAATTAATGATCTATAAAAGAATTTAGAAAACTAACATCTTAGGCTTTAACCCATATAAATTTTATAATTTAACTCCTAACCATTTAATACTAAGTTTTGTTTAAAGATAAGCAAAATCTGGGTTCAAACAACATTGAGCAATGTTTAGTAGATTGGCTATAACTTTGCCTAGAAAAGTTGAATCGTGAAATGATTAAAGCTAGTAGAAAATAGATATCTAAAGCTTCAATTTGTGTAAATTTTGTGTAGATGTCAAGTATCCTATGAGATACACCAAATCTCCCTAAAAGATTACAAGCAGAAGTCATGGAATGAGAAGTTTAAGTTTCTTGGTCAATGAGTGAATAAATGCAAGGTTCTCTCATATCTTCTCCAAATACATGACTAAAGCTGAAAGGAAAGGGAAAAAAAAGGAGTGAGTTAGCCTTCCAAAAGGCACTTTAACGATTTTATTAAATGTGAAAAAAGAGTGTTAGATGAGTTAATACTAACTCACCTTCTTTAATTTAATAAGACAGGACAAGCTCTTTTTAGAGTTTTTTTTTGTCCATGTGAACTAGTTGAACTAAGTAAAAAAGAAAGAAATAATTAAGTTAAATTTTTATTGAATACAAGAGACATCTCACCACCCCATATTCAAAAAGATAAAAACAAACACTTTAGGCCCTTCTTTTTCCTTGTGAGTAATTGAACAAATGGGAAAAGAAAAAAGATTTAGTTTCAGATTTTTCTAGACTTCCTTTTAAAAAGGTGACAACTTGTCATCTCATTAATAGAAACTACTGTATCATTAAATCTATTCTTATCTATAAGCACCAAAAAGAATCTAAAGATAATTAGCATAATTCAACTCTTTATATATTTCCATAGTAAATAAACTAGAAAATGTGCAAAAAAAAATGTGAGCAGTAAAATATAAAAAAAATAGAAACTTTAGTTTGATAAAGACTCTAAGGAAGGTAATATTTATTAAAACTCAGTAAATTTTAGTATCCAACTAATTTTATCCAATAGCTTTGTGTATAAATTTTTTCAGATATATAACTAAAATCATGTGGCAAACAAAGAAGCAAGAAAGGCAAATATCCCTCTATCTTCTTATTTTCTCCCAATCCAAAGGAGAGAGGAGAAGATCTTTCTTTATCCCTTTCTTAAATAACTTAGGACAACTCACCCATTCCATTTATGGAAAAAAGAACAAGGTAAGAAATGGGAAATTTTCTAGGCTCAATTAGCCTATCTTTAGAAGAAATCTAGTTTCTTCTTCTTTCTAGAAAAATGATGACATGTCATTATCATTTATTTTGTCCTTAGTTCCTAGCCAAACTAAACCATCTAAGCCTAATTATTCTTTTTTTTTTTCTCATCATTACCTGATTACCTTCTTTTTACACCTTCATTATTAAATCAATTAAACACATAAAAAAAACTTCAACACTATTGAAACTCCTCTTTATCCATTTCCAAGTTTTCCAACCTTTCAAGCTTTCATCTCATGAGCACTTGTACGTACTCAAGCACAAAGTAAACTCTTCTTCCCTCTTTCCATTCACCTTCTTCTTCTTTTTCTTTTTCTTCTTTTCCTCCTCCTCCTCCTCCTCTTTTGACTTTCTATGAAAAATATATGAAAAAAAGGGGAGTGTGGTTCAGATTCTTTGAAAATATATAGGAAGGAAAATTAGTGTTTAATAAAAATTTAGGAAACATGCTCCTCTTATGCCTTAGTAAGCTTTCAAAACCAAGGTAAAATGTGAAACTCCATCTTGACTTTGCAAGGCATGCAAGGTCAATCAAGAGAGGAAGAAGAATCTAATTTTTGTTTTAGCAATTTTATTTCTTTTAGAAAAGAAATAACTTTTTTTTATGATGAATCTGGGGTGAATCTACTCAAGTAACTCATCCACTTTTTGAATGACTCTCTAACCTATTTTTGATAAGTTTTTTTTTTTTTTGAAATATTTGCTGAGACTTGTATTTGTTCTTGTTTATGGCTTCCTCCTAATTAAATATTACTCATATCATACTAATATTGCTTGCTATGAAAAGAAAAGGAATGACTTGTTTGAGACCATGATGAATTTGGCCTTTAAGACAAATATGGCTTAAGAGGACTTTTGTTTGAGTTTTGAGTATATTTTATTTATCTATGATCTCTTAAATTTTTGGCATAGATCTTAAGAGGTAAATTAAGATCTAAGGCATGTAGTTGATAGTTTAAGTGCTTTAAGGTTAGTAGAGAATATTTGTATTACTAATATGCATGATGTGTGTTCTTGGATGAGAAAGGAAAAGTTTCAAGGTCTCATCTTTCTAAAGAAAGGTTTGTTCATCCCTAAAGAAAAATGGGTGAAAAATGCCTTGGATAAGTTATCTAAGGGTATTTTGATCACTTGATGGCTAAACTTTAAATTTTGCATAAAAAGTTTTGAGAAGGACTTTTGAAGCTCACGATTTTGCGTTCCAAAGGGGTGAAAGTTTTCTTGAAAATTTTATGCAAATTTGGATAAAGGTATTCAAAAATAAAAATGGAAGTTGGGTTTGAGATGTATTGGTAGATGATAAACTAGTTAAAATGGACTTTGACATGAATGTATTTTCAAATACTTGGACCATGAATCTTGGGCCCAAAATAGGCTAATAAGATCCATGTTTACAAAAATGTACTTTTGAGAAAAAAGAGTCCAAAATGACTATATGACATCTAAAATGACTATGACAGCCTAAAATATAGAAAAAAGCCCAATATGGCTAGAAAGAATGTGGTGGGGGAGAAAAAAAGGCTCAACACCATATTTTTCAGGAGAAAGGGATAAGGGTGGAATGGAGGGAAAATGATGGATAAGGTTAAAATAGAGATAAAAGGAGGAAAATTTTTCATACTATTTTGCAATTTGTTTTTGTGGAAATTTGAAAATCTTAAATTTTATTTATTACTCATGACTATATGCTTTTATGAAAAATTAACATTTGGCTTGAAAAACCTGTGAAAAATAGTAGCCTTTAAATATTTGAAATTATAAGGAATTACTTGGTATTTTCATGAAATATTGAGGATATGGAAAGTTGTACTTCTTTTAAAAGGAATAAGTGGTTATGGACTTGTGAATATATCAAATCTAAGTTATTTATTTTCGATTGTGAAAATTACCAAAGTGAAGTTAGGCAGTCCCTCACTAGATATTTTTATATTCATTCACAATTGTTTATTATTTTTCTAATACTATAGAGTTATTTGCTCAAACTGACCATGGACCCCATTAATGTGCACTTTGATGCTTGGTTTCAGATTTCTGCATAGCATTTGGGATGAGCTAGCTATTATTTTTATTATTCTTATTAGCAATTGTAAGATGCTTATATCCTTAGAAAGAACCATGTTTAGACCTAGAAATAATAAGATTTGATGAGATCCAAATCTATTAGAAGTAGGTCCAAAAATTTGTGTAAACTCCTTTTTATTAATTTGTAAACATAATATATGAAAATACTCATATTTTAATCATTTCTAAAATAAATAATGTTTAAATGGATAAATGATAATTTCACTAAAATGAGATTGGACTTTATTGTAAGATAGAAGGCCATGGAAAGTGAAAAAAATGGGCTAATGGTAATATGCTCTTATAAGGCCCATAAACGTAAAAGAAAACCTTATATTAAATAAATATGGTTTGGGCTTAAATACCTATTTTGTAAATTGGACCATAGGTTGTAGTCTTATATTTTTAAGTAGGCAATATATAAGAAATGAGCCTTATATACTAATTTGTTTATTGGGCTTAGTAGTAGGATGTTTTTGTAAACTCTAATTAGAAACTTAAAAAGGCCACATTTAGTATTAGTAATGTTGTAGGTAATTTTCGGTATTACACAAATGGGCTGGTAAAAGCCCAATGGATAAGTCCAACTAATAAAGATCCAAATCATCTAGGATTGAGGCCACTGGACTAAGACATCAGGTCTTCAAATGCGAGCTCAGGTCGCTGATTAACACAAGGTCAAAGCAGCAACCTCAGGTCGAAGAGAACAAGGCCGAGCTTGCAGATCAAAGCACACGGGTAGATCGGTTTAGTTTCTTATTTTAATGGGAATTTGCTATAACCATCAATCCTTATCTATTATGGAATCCTAATCAAGTCACAATGATTATCTTTTATAAATTTACATTTAAACTGTAACCCTCCAACCATTATAAAAGGGGATGAAATGTCACAACCCAACCCCGGGCACGTGACCGGCGTAGAAGGTCACCATCAAGAATCCTTTTCCTTCAGGAAAACTCTCTACAAGCCTTACCCTGTGACACTGATATGACTCTAATACACAAATTTCCATTATTTGTGCAATATGACTTTATTATCTCTACCGAAATTTCGGCAGAGTTTCCTCTGTTTTCTGAACACCTAGGCACATGGCCATAAATACAAAACAAAGGGCTACACGCCCATTTCACCTGTATAAACATATAACATACATGCAGTGGCCCAGACTACACAAAACACATTCTACTGGGCGTCCAGACAACACTGACATACATAATGCAATGTACATTCCTATCCAA
>JANHAO010000684.1:0-38745 GCA_026873985.1 Saraca asoca | reverse complement strand
AGTACTTATTTTCATATGAAAAAATAATAATTATAATATATATATTTATAAATAAGTACAATATTTTTTAATATTTATAAATATACCCCTATATTTTTATTATTTACATATATCCTCCACGTATCGATATTATATATTTTTTGAAAATATCGTATCCCCATATCTATGTCTGTGTTTCCCTGTATCTACGTGTCGGTGTCTGTACAATATAGAAAGAGACATTTATAATTGAAGATATCATAACGGTGTAGAAGAGAAGGAGATTGAAGATGGAATTTAAGGTTGTCTCAACAAATTTGTTTTCAGAATTTTGATTGCATTTCATTACGCAAGTTTCAATATTCACTTTTCAAAATTTTCTTTTCAATTTTATTTTATTTTTTAACAAGCATTTTGGACTTTAAATAAGTTACACTTACTGTGGATATGTTTGGTAGCATTAGAGGTAGTAATTTTTGATCCAGCACTATAATCCGATATAAACACAAGATATTTTTATAAGTATGTATTAAGTTTATATGGATTTGGATTATAAACAAGTCAATCATTTAGCATAATAATAAATTGATTATATTAGAATTGACTCTAATTAAACAGATTGACCTACTAATCCATTTAAAAAAATTATACTAACATCTTAAACATATTATATGAGAAATTATTAATAACTAAATTATAAATAATTAAATATAATAAAAAATAAAATTAAAGTATTAAGAAAATAAAAATAGAAATTCAATAAGTATTTAATTAATACAAAGATTGATACAACTTATATAACTAATTTATAATATAAATTTTGTAAATTTAAATTATTAAACAAGATGTGACATGTTAACTCGTTTAATAAATAGGTTTATGAGGCAGCACACTATTATTTGAAAATGATTAGTATTTAGATAGATTTCAACTGAGTTTATTTGAGTTGATATTGTCTTTTTGACGTAACACAAGTCCAATACCTCAGCTTGAATTGTCATCCCTGGATAGCGTAAAACAATTTCAAAATTTACCAAACCGAAACATATATTTTCAGCTGTATAATACCTGATGGTAGCTTTCTCTTCAATTTAGCAATCCTTGAATCTTCATACAATAAGCAATCTGTTAAAATTCTCTATTTTTGGATAACATATTCTTTTTCGTTGTTGATATTATTATTATTATTATTATTATTATTATTTTGGTTGCAAAGTGAGCCCTTTTATTTTGCAGTGCTTCATGACAGTGCAAGTAATCAAGAGGGAGTGAACTGGTTAATCACATGATTTAAAAATAATGTTTTTGGAAACTCGATTTTCATAAATCTTTCATTAATGATCAAGCTTGAACAATCAAATAGATAATCAAAATAATAAACTCAATGTAAATATGTAGAAACTAAAGAGTTTAAGGGAAAAGAAAATACAAATAATATTTACAGTGATAAGAACTTCTATCCACAGAAACCTACATCCACTCTTCTCAAAGCAAACCACCAGGAAAAGGATTATCCACTATAATAACCAAGAGTACAGAGTATAAGCTATTAGACTTTACTAATCTCACCTAAATTAGTCTAGCTAAATGTCACAAGTTGGTCTTACGAACCAGTTTAGTAGACAAACATACTCAGTTTTAGACACAACTTGGTGACTTGGTGAGAAAATCAAGTGTGAAGAGGAAACCCATGGGTGAGAATTTGGGAGCAAATGGACTTGTGTCTTAGTTTTCCTAATTTTTCCTATTTTGGAGGTATTTGCATCATTTTAGCATAAATCGTTTATCCACTGCAAGTAGAAAAGCACATGGTTGCAATCCTTACATTTTTATCTTTGCATCCATGTGAGATGGCACAGTAGAAGCCTTCCAAGTTAGGAGAAAAGCCTTTATATCAATGCAAAAAAGTATATTTACTTGTATCATTAGATCTTTGGCTTAGTTTGCTTTTTAGGATGCGCGTCTGATGACCTGAGAGAGCACTGTGGCACAAGCTAAGGATCAAAGTGAGGAGCTCAAACACTCCCCCTACACATTCCAAACTATGTAATAAGGTATATATTAATAAAATGGATTGATCCTTTCCTTATTTTGAAAAGTTTTTCTCGATATATGCTAAAGGCTTCTTGTATGGCACATTCTTTGAGACTCATTACATTCTAATGCTTCAACTACTTACTCATATTTATTTGCAGGCATGTTGAACATAGGATTTTAGTTGTATGGGCAACAAAATTCACAATGCCCCATTTATTTGTCCAAGTATGGCTCGAATTTATTGGAAGGTTAGCAATTCTTCCAAGAGTTGGCAACATGTGTTGTATTATTTCGACTAAAGAGCTACTGGCCCATGACACTAAAGGCTCGTTTGTTTCAGCTTTTTTTTTTAGAAAAAAGCTACTTTTTAAAAAAATAAAAAGAAACAAAAAACTTAAAAAAAAACAAAAGCAACAAAAAAGCTAAAATTTGACTTTTTTTAGAAGCTCCAATTCATTACTTCGAAAAAAGTACTTTTTGACTTTTTTTTGAAGCTCCAATTTGTCGCTTAAAAAAAAAGCATTTTTTTTAGCCCATCCAAATGGACTATAAGTGATGTACAAAGAATCACAAATTTCTTCTCACAAGAACACTTTCCTATACTCAAATCTAGCCTAAGTTCACAACTCACAAATATATCAAACACTCTGACAAATGTGTATACAAAGAAATATGAAGTCTTAGATAGACTCTCAATCAGCAACAACTCTCTTTTCATAGATACACAAATGAAGCTCATGAAATCTCAGAGTATTAAGGCTAAAAAACTCTTAGACAAAAATAATTGATAAAGGTGAAGTGCAAAATTTTCTCTTAAGATATTTTGATATGAATTGGCTATGCTTTACACCTCTTTAGCTTTGGAGGACCCATATTTATAGTTCAAAAGCATATGATTATTGGCGAAAAATTTGAATTTGAAATCTGACTCCATTTTAACTTGAACTAGGATTCCTTTAGAGATTACTAGGCTTGCTTCTAGCCATTTTGATGTTGAAGATTGCAACAAAGCAAAAGTAAGCATAAGATTCCAGTTGATTCTCCTAGGTTGACCTTCAAAAAGCTTCTTAGTATCTTCTATCACTCTATGCATGCTACTTGAACTCTCATATTGCAACAGACAAAAAGAAAGCTAAATGTAGAAAGATTCTTGAGCATCTACTTTTGTAAAATACTAGGTTAAGGAATCTTTCATATTTTTGCAACTTTTACAAAAGTAACTTTGACTTATGCAAGAGGGAATCACATGATTCTGAAGCAACATTTCAAAAGTAACATTATAATAATATTCTTTAAAGCACTAAGTTACTTTATCAATTTATTTAAATAATTATTTCCCATCATCATCAAAACCATATATTATATTTGAACACATTAAAAAGCACATATTCAAATATATATTCAAGATTTTCCCCTTTTTATGATGACAACTATATGTTCAAAGTAAACCAAAGTTTAAAAGTTGGAAGAATATTACCAAAAGATCTAGGTTGAGATCTTAAAATATACTTCTCTTCAATTGTAGCATTCCTTTGCAATGAAGAATCTTTTAGGCATGAGGATAATCTTTAAAATCAAAACACTTCATAGATTGTCCAATTATTGTGGAGCTAGTGGTATCAAAGCAATTTTTCTTCCCCATTTTGGACACTTTATGCTAAAAATTTGCTTGTGCTAGAACTATTGCAACTTTTGCTCATGAACTTCTGCAACTTCTGCTTATGCTTGTTTTCTCTCCCTTTTTGGCATCATCAAAACAAAAGCATAAAACAAAGTAAAAAAAAAAATACCATAATAACACCAATATTCATGCATCAAGTTCATAGGTCCAACAACAAGTCATAAAGCGTCACAAATATTTAAAGTACAAACCATAAACAATTAAAATCAAGTTCAAAACATAAACTAAAAAATATAAAGATAGGATAAGTCTTAAGTGATTAAGCCAACAAAAGCCAATATCAGTTTGATGGACTGGTGAGTTTCCATCAGCACTTGAGAGAGACTTCTACTTATCATACCTTCCTTTGATGAAACATTCAATAAAAGAAAGAAACAATTCATTGACGTGAGAGTGTATGTCTCTGATTGTATGGTGAATCTCATACAAATTTTCATTTATGTGGCCAATCTTGTTCTAAAGTATATGGAAGGCTCCTACAGGATCAATGGTTTGAATTGAGGTCAAGGATGGGGTATCACCATGTACTAAAGCATTTCTTCTAAAATAATTGTGAGGCTCCCCTACCTTCATGCACCTAAAGGATTGGTTGATCAAATGTTGGGTCCTCATATAGTAGTCCCCTTATCCTTTTTAGTTCCAACAGATTGATCCTTCAAAGTGGGTTCATCCTTTATAGTTTTCTTAGGATCATCTTTATTTAGGCTCTTAAAACTAGATTTAAAACCACTTCTTGATCATTTAGGGGACTCATGTGAATCACCTGATCCTATGCTAAGCAATCTCTTTAAGGCCCAAAGGGTTGTAAACTCTTGTGCCTCTTTCTTTTCTTGATTTTTTTTATCTCTTAATAATTGCTTCAATTAGCATCCTTATTCTAATTTTGAATAATTTGTCCATAAACATAATCATATTTTTCTAAGTGTCTTATTCTAGTTCATCATTTGCTTCATCTTTCTCAAATTACTCATCAAAGGAAACTAGAAAACCTTTCTTCTTGTCTCCAGTGAACACATGCTTCACTCTTAAGTAAGTTTGCAACTTATGCTTCACAGATGTTTTCTTAGCATCTTCTTCTTCTTCTATACATCACAGATATTTTCTTAGGAGCTTCTTCTTCTTCTTCTTTTTCTTCTTCTTACTAATTATCATATTAAGATTAGCACTAAGTTTGGGCTTCTGTGTTGATCTTCCAACAAGAGTCTAAAAGACTTAATCTTTTGGAAAGATCTTTGTGGTAGTATGAACAACTTGATCCGAATTTGCATTAAAGTCATCATCATCATCATTGGATGAATCTTCACTACTCTTAACAGCTTTGCCTTTGCCTTTCTCCTATTCCTTCTTCACTTTTTCATCCTTTTATTTTCTTCTTCTGTTATAGAAAGTTCTTTTATAAGCACAACATCACTATTACTCTCATCAATAACTTCAATTTTTTCTACTTGTCTTTTTTCTTTTTATACTCTTAGACTTTTTCTCACTTAGATTTTTCTCTTTGATAACTAACCCTTTACTACTTTTTCCTATATCACTCAAAAGTTTTTCTTTCTTTTCAACTACTTTTTCTTTTCCTTTATTTTCCTCTACCTCATCTTCAGTCTTTTCTTCCTCTCTCTCATCCTCATTTTCACTTACTTTCACATCAAAAATTTTATCATCTTTTGCATATTTCAAGGTTTTTGTCCACTGAGCATTCCAAATGTTGCCTTCAATTACAAATAAGCCAACATATTCTTTCAAGTCTTGGCCAAAGTGCTTAAAATCTTGGTTATGATCATGTCGAAAGGTAAGTGTGCCTTTTTGTGGCTCACAATTTGAATCATATTTTTAATGATAAAAAATAAAAAAAACCAAGTTTATAGCACGATTATGCTTAATGGCCCACAACAGACAAATTCAAAATTGCTTACCATATTGAACTTTCCTCTTTTTGAGTTAATCATTTGGCAGATATCTATGTGTTGGATCTTTCAATATAGGCTCATCTTCCAAGAAGGAGGATTTTTCTTATAGCACCTTTTAGCAAGTTCCATGCACCATTCTTCAAACTTGAAGCCTGCTTCTTTGATGGTTAACTTTAACGAAGTGAGTTTTAAGCCAAAATCATCAACACCCAAGATTTTATTAAGACTTTTGAATTAAGCTTGTAATTCTTGCAATTGATCCAAATTGAAATTTAGTAATCTTTTCTGTCAACAACTAGATTTGTATAAAAAAAAGTCTCACATAGTCTTCATGCACCTTCTTCTTGATTTTTATGAAATTTTCCCATCCCATTCTATATAACCAGCCAAAACATTGCACATTTTCTTCTTATAGGGATTTAGTGTTAATTACTCTAGGAACAAAGCAAGTTCGATGTCAAAAATCTTCTTTGTAACATTCTTTAGCATTGGCATCTTAGTAGTCATCTCTCCTAAATTTCATCCTTGGGGCATTTTCAGCCATGAAAGAAGGAGAGTTTTGTGAAATATATTTTAAGAATATTTGAAGTAAAAAACAAGGAGATTATCAAGAAGTCAGGAGGCGTAGGTTAGAAAGAAATTGTAGTGTTTTTTTAGAAGAAGAAGGATAGCTTTTATAGAAAAAGAAGAGAAACAATTTGAATTAAAACTAAAGGTGTTAGCCTAACTAAGATAAAACTAAGAATATAAAGAAACTTAGTTTTTAGGGGAACAGTTAGGGAGAAAAATTTTAAAAGAGGGAATAAGAATAAAATAATTTTAGAAAGTCTTGTAAAGCGAGTAAAAAGAAACGAAATAAAGTTAATACTTTTTCTTCAAAAGGTTTTGAGACACACAATAATTGACATGTATTAACGGTGAAATGATATTAGCCTTAGCAACTAAAAACATGGGAGTAGAGAGAGAAAAAGTAAAAACAATGTGGTTTTACTTTAAAAACTACCTTGGAAAAAGAAAAAAGCAAATTAAAGAGGTTTAAAAATTGACTTAAAGTCATTTAAGACAAGACTTTTGCTATTTAGAAAGAGACAAAAAGACTCTTCATCTTACTTAGACAAAAAGGTCACTCACAATTCAATACTCATCAGATTTTATATTTACTCAACCAATTAAGACCAAAAATCAGTTTTGCAATGAATTAAATCATTTAAGAGCCATAAAAGCAATTTAATAGCAATATTAAAGACTTTTGAGAAGCATACAGTGAGCATCATGCATATACATATATCTATGCAAAGATTTTCCAATAAAGCACATATTTGCACAAACATATATCTCAAACATTTTTCTTAATTAATTTACTAAAATATTGCAATTAATCATAAAGTTAATTAAGACTCATAAATTCAATTCAACATGTAAGGTCTTAGTAAAAATATCCTCCAACAAATTCTAGCTCAATATCCTTTATCTGAACATGGTCGTATATAAAATGATGTTTAATTTCAATATATTTGATTCTTGAGTGTTGAATTGGATTTTTAGTCAAATTAACTGCATTTGTGTTTTCATAAAGAATAGGAATATAATCAATTTTTAACCCAAAGTCTTCAAGCTATTGTTTCATCCAAAGCACTTAAGTACAACAAGTACCTACAACCATGTATTTAGCCTCATCAATTGGAAGAGCAATTAAGCTCTGCTTCTTGCTTTGCTAAGATATAAGACATTGGCCTAAAAAGTGACATGTTTCACTTGTGTTTTTGTGGTCAACTTTGCACCTAGCAAAGTCTACATCAGAATATGCAAATAAATCAAAAGAATCATGTTTATGATACCATAAACCAAAATTCAAAGTACCAAATAAATATCTAAAAATCCTTTTCATAGCAAAAAGATGAGATTCCTTAGGATTAGGTTTATATCTAGCATATATGCCAACACTAAACGAGATATCGGGTCTACTAGCAGTTATATATAATAAAGCATCAATTATACCTCTATACCTTGTTTCATCAACATTTTTACCATTCTCATCTTTATCAAGCTTAGTGGATGAACTCATAAATGTTCCAATAGGCTTGGCTTGATCCATCTCAAATCTTTTGAGTAGTTTCTTTGTGTACTTTGCTTGATTGAGAAAGATCCCTTCATTTGTTTATTTCACTTGAAGCCTAAGGAAGAAAGTTAATTCTCTCATCATACTCATCTCAAATTCACCTTTCATGAGATCAGAAAATTCCTTGGACAAATTCTCATTAGTAGATCCAAAAATAATATCATCAACATAAATTTACAAAATTAATATATCATATTTTGTACTTTTGTGAACAATGTGATGTCAATATTACCTTTAGAAAAATCATTTTTAACAGGGAATTCGCTTAATATTTCATACCATACTCTAGGTACTTGTTTCAAACCATATAAAGCTTTTGTCAAATTAAAAATATGGTTTAGATGAGTTAAGCTTTCAAAACCAGGGGTTATTTCACATACATTTTTTCATTAGAAAAGTATTCTTGACACTCAATTGATAAAGCTTGAATTTTTTAAAACATACATATGTAAGAAGCATTCTAATAAATTTAAGTCTAGCTACTAAAGCATAGGTTTTATTGGAATTGATACCTTCTTATTAATTATATCCCTAAGCGATCAAGCATGCTTTATTCCTTACCACGTTACTAGATTCATCGTGTTTGTTTTGAAAAACCCATCTGGTTCTTATCACTAGATGATCCTCTAGTTCATCAACGAGCTCCCAGACTTTGTTTTGTACAAACTTGTTAAGCTCTTCTTGTATGGTTTGAATCTAACTTTTGTCTTTTAAAGCTTTATTGATGTTCTTTGCTTCAATGACAAAAAGTAGGGTCATGTTGTTCTTGTCTTTGAAAGATGGCCTCATCCTAATCCCTTCTGAAGGATCACTTAGGATATACTCAAATGGATAGGTTGGTAAGTGTCTCAATTCTCTTAGTGCATTGAAAAGTTAACCATTCAGACTTTACTATTCAAGTTATTCTTTTGAGCTTTCCTCATTGATCCTTTGAACATCATTAATTTTAAGAGATTAATCCTTTAGGTTGTCATTATGGTTTTTGTCTGTAAGATCATCTGCATCATTATCTTCTTGATTTTTCACAAGCAGATCATTAGTCTCATCAAAAACCACATGCATGGATTCCTCTATCACTAGTATTCTTTTATTGTAAACTCTAAAAGCCTTACTAGTTCTAAAGTAGCCCATAAAGATACCTTCATTAGCCTTAAAATCAAACTTTGAAAGCTGATCCTTGCCATTATTCAAGATATAGCATTTGCATCCAAAAGCATAAAAGTAACTTACTTTAAGTTTTCTTTCATTCTAAAGCTCATAAGGAGTTTTTTTTTTTAAGATAGGCCTTAGTAAGCATCTATTAGTGATATAGCAAGAGGTCTATATGGCTTGCAGCGAAAAGTATTTTAGAAAATCATTTTCACAAAGCAAAGTTCTAGCCATATCAAGTAACGTTTTATTCTTTATTTCCATTACCCTATATGAATTTTGAAAAGTTATCAACTATAACAAGTCCATATCTTTTATCACCAAAGCTTAAGGTCTTTGTAGGACCAAAGAGATTCATATGAAATAATTCTAAGGGTCTTGATGTAGAAACAACATTTTTATTTTGAAAAGGAGTTTTCACTTGTTTTCATTTTTGAAAAATATTGCATATGTGATCTTTTTCAAAATTGATCTTCGGAAGACTAAGCACAAGCTCCTTTTTAGAAAGCTTGGAGATAAGACACATATTAACATACCCTAGTCTCCCATGCCAAAGCTAACTTTCATCACTTTTTGAAACATAACATTTATCATCTCAATGAGAAATATCTTCTAAACAAATTTCATAGATATTATCTCTCCTTTAGCTAACAAAAGATATCTTGTTATTTTTTATGCTTTATACATAGCAATGAGAGGATTCAAACACTACTCTAAAGCCTTTATCACAAAGTTGACTAATGATTAGGAGATTATGTTTGAGACCTTTCAAAAACCTAACATTGTTGATGTGAGAGTTAGAATTCATACCTATCTTATCTATACCAATGATCTTGCATTATATGTTATCTCCAAGAGTTACATTACCTCCTTGCACAAGTTTGATTGATATAAACTTGCTATCATCACTCGTCATATGCTTAGAACATCAACAATCAAGCAATCAAAAGTTGTCTCTATCCTTAGTAGCTTGATCTTTTGCCATAAAAGAAAGATCAAATGCCTCTTCTTCTTCCTTGCAAGAGACATACTCATCATCCCATGTAGAAACCATGGCTTTCTTTTTCAGTGTTCTTTTAGGAAATCTCTTTTTGAGATTTGGATGCTCAATCTTTTTATGATAGAGCTTTTTGCATTCATACCACAAGGGCTACTAGTTGCTCATTTTTACTTTTGGTTAATCTTTTAGAAACTAAGGTCTAAACTTATTAAAGCTTTTCCTCTTGTAAATTGAAGGAAACCATTTTTCAAGTCATGTCATTTCATCATTGTCATCAAATAATTCATCCTCTTCAAGGATTTCTTCTTCTTGTATTGAACAAAAAGCTTTTAGAGCAACATTTTTTCTCCTTTTATCAAAAGGTTCTCTCATGTAAGTTTTCTCATAAGCTAAGAGTTTTCCTCTTAACTTATCATCAATGAGAGTTTCCAAATTATTTCCTTCTTGGATAGCATCACACTTGGATTGCTAAGATTTAGGAAGTACTCTAAGAACCTTCATTATAAGATCAGGCTTAGAGATGATCCTTTCTAGAGGATGTAGATCATTCATAATGGCATAGAATCTTTCAAACATAGATTCTATTCTTTCATCCTCTTTTGTACAAAAGAGCTCATAATCATGCATAAGCATATTTATGTGAGCTTGCCAAACTTGACTAGTTCCTTCAAAAGAAATCTTAAGCTTGTCCCACATGGCTTTTGTCGTAGTATATTTTGAGATCTTATTAAACTTTTTAGAGGCAATAGCACATATCATAGAGTTCATGTCTTAAGCATGAAGATTCATTTTCTTTTTATCATCTTTGGTCCAATTAACTTTAGGTTTTGGAACTTGATTCCCACCTTTCATTTTTGTATGCACATGAGGACCGTTTTCAATGATATCCCACATATCATAGTCTATTGCTGAAAGATAGATATTCATCCTAAACTTCCAATAAGCATAATTTGTTCCATTGAAGAGTGGTTATCTCGCCATTGGATGACTTTCTTGCCCATGAGTAGCTCTAACTATCTCTATATTGTCACTATGAGATTTTTACTGAAAAATGGTAGCCTTTGCAAAAGAGATCAAGCTCCAATGCCAATTGATAGTGAAAGTAACAAAAAAGGGGTGAATTGATTAACTATAAGATTTAAAAAATAATGCCTTCAAACTGATTTTTCAAAAATCTTTCATGAATGATCAAGCTTAAATGATCAAGTAGAATAATAAACTCAAAGTAAATGTGTGCAAACTAAAGAGTTTAAGGGAAAAAAAGAGTGAAAACAATGTTTATAGTGGTTCAAACTTCTATTCACAAGAGCCTACATCCACTCTTCTGAAGGAAAACAACTAACAAGAGGATTATCCACTATAATAATCAAGAGTATAGGGTATAAGCTATCAGAATTCTACTACTCTCACCCAAACTAGCCTAGCTAAGTGATGTACAAAGGATCACAAGTTTCTTCTCAAAAGAACACTCTCTTTTACTTGACTCTAGCCTAAGTTCACAATTTACAAGTGTATCAAATACTACAACAAATGTGTATACAAAGAAATGAGAAGTTTTAGAAAGACTCTCAATTAATAAGAACTCTTTTTGAGTAGACAAACAAATGAAGTTCACAAAATCTCAGAATGTTTAGGCTAAAAAGCTCTTAGATAGAAAGGAATGATCAAGTTAAAGTGCAAAATTTTCTCTTAGGATATTTTGATATGCATCGGCTATGCTTCACACCTCTTCAGCTTTGGAGGACCCATATTTATAGTGCAGCAACATATAACTATTAGGGACTAATTTGAATTTGAAATTTGGCTCCACTTTAACTTGAACTAGGATTCCTTTAGAGATTACTAGGTTTACTTCTAGCCACTTTGCTATTATGATTCTTCTTCAAGATTGCAGCAAAGCAAATGGTTATTCTAAAAAGTAAGTATAAGATTCCAGCTTTGATTATCCAAGATTGCCCTTCAAAAAGCTTCTCAACACCTTTTATCACTTTATGCACGCTACCTAATCTTTCATACTACAAAATACAAAAGGAAAGTTAAAAGTAGAAAGATTCTTGAGCATCTAACTTTGTAAAGACTAGGTTAAGAAATCTTTCATATTTGTGTAACTTTTACAAAAGTAACTTTGACTTATGAAAGAGAGAATCACATGATTGTAAAGCAACATTTCAAAAGTAACCTTATAATAATATTCTTTAAAGCACTAAGTTTACTTTATCAAGTTATTTAAATAATTATTTCCCTTCATCATCAAAACCCTGTATTATATTTGAACACATTAAAAAGCATATATTCAAATATATATATTCAACACATCATGGGATGGTAAGCTCAAAAATATCAAAAAAAGGATACCTGTAAAGTTTTTCTTGTTTCTAATGAACACTTACCTAATGCATTGTTCCTTTTCATAGCAGCACTAAAAGATGCTACTTGTACAACAATTTTTTAAGGTACACTTTGATAGATATTAAAATATAACCTTGTTATTTTTATAAAATAAATAGTCATATTTTCACAATTCTTTACTAAAACTTGTGCCTTTCATATGAAAAATCAAAAATTGTTTTAAATAAATTTTGATACAATTTCAGTTGATGGTGTTACAATTTTTATATATTTGTTACATGTACATAAAATGATAACTTTTTACGAAAACTTACAAAACTTTGTATATAGTATTACAACTTCTATGTTAAAACTTCACAAAAACTTGTAAAATCTCTATCTGTCTATTAGATGGTAAGTGCTTTTCTAGTAACTATTTTCCTAAATTTCCTATGTTTAGAATGATAGTACGTTTGAGAGAAAGTGACTTCCCCTAATTTTAATTAAAAGAAATTATTTTTTCAAGTCCCTTATACCCTCTCTACTTTCTTTCCTTCTCTTCATGTATATCCCTCTATCCTATCTTTCTTTTTCTACAATCTCTCCTTCCTCACCCCTTTATTTCTCTCTCTTTCTTTTCCTCCCTCCATTTCTCTAATTTTTTTTCTTTCTCTCTTTTCTGCTCTATGCTCATCTATTCCCTCTCTATTCTTCCATTCCTCCCCATACTCAATATTTGGATTCTCTCCTTTTCTTTCTTGTCAATTTTCTTCATTTTGGGAAATATAAAGACATAATTTTCAATTTAAGGACTGACGATTTTTTTACTAAGACCTGCCATTTCAATATGTTTCTCTATCCTAATTTTAGATCCTCCTTTTCCAAAAGAAAATGAAAAGATCCATACTCCCTCACTCATTCTCTGTCTCCCCCTTTTCTTCCTTCTCTCCTTCCATCCACACAAATGTTAATATTTAATGATTATAATGAAAATTGTGTTAGAGATAGTATTTATATAATTAAGAAAGTTGCCAAATGTAGTTAATAATTTTTGCCAAAGCCAATTGAATATGAATTTCTATGAAGAAATGATAAAGATAAAAAGAAGATTTAAATATTCTTCTTTAAATGTCATTTTTAGTACAAAAAACATTTAACTTTTGATTTTTAAAAGTAAAAATTTGTTGACTCTTATCATGAAAACATTCTAATAATAAAATCAATATTATGTGGTTTAACCTTAAAGATGAAATTTATATGTATAATGATATTTTTAAATAAAAGAAAATAATTTACTTTTATATACCAAATAAGAGAAAGTATTTTCTCTTATGTTGTCCAAGCAATAAAAATCAATTCATTTTCTTAGAAAGTACTCTCTATAAAATTTTATTTTCCATTGAAACAAATAGACCCTAAAATATGTATCAAGGCAATACTCATATAGGTTTAATTACAATTTTGAACTCTCTAAAGGGGTGTTTAATTCGTGGATCAATCTCTCTCACATTCTTAGGAATGTTTTAAAGGAATGATAGATTATCATGGGGGAGATGTTTATCCTCCATTCCCATGAAATAGAAATATTTTATTCATATAAAGAGATCATTTTGTCCATCCTTCTATTAATGTCTTACCAACATTACCATTTCAATCTATCGCCACCCACCACTACTTATTGCTTTAACAATCGCCTACCACTATTGACTGATCTACTTACTAGTATTGACAAGTCAACTTTTAGACATTGCCTTATCAATTTCTAATGAAGACATTTTTGAAAATTTAACAATATTTCTAAAAAATATAAATTAATTAAAGTACAATATTATAACATTCTTATAAATCTTTTTAATTGAAGTAAAAATGATAATGTGACATTATGGGGGATTACATTCTTGAGAATGTTAAGATTCTTAGGAATGTATGATTCTATGAGCAAAACACCCTCTAATATACAAATGGAATACATTTTTTATCTTTAAATAAAATATTCTTGTAATAACTTGATTGGGGCTTGAAGCTTTTACTATTAGAACAACAATATAAGGATGATACTATAACCAAAAAAAAAAAAGATGTTTATTAATCAAAATAATGTATAAAGTAGGTAAAGGAAGCCAAGTGGGAGCAAGTGTGCAAATTTAGAGCCAAAACTTTCATTATTTAGGGCATCCTATGATAACCCAATTTTAGGCCAAGCTTGAATGTTTTGATGATCAAATAAGTAAAATGATCGAGTTTTACATTGAAAATTTGACTTTAGCTTTGTGTGGATGTGAACTAGTGTAACATCCCCTATAAGTAAGAATAGACTAGGATAAGCTAGAATATTACAAAATAAGTGGAGTTAATTTCATAACTCAAAACCCTGCTAAGAAAAAACCCCAAAGTGGGTTGAACCCAGGTTTCGGGCGATGAACGGCCTTAAGACCCAAGCCAACTAGTTGATCAGTTCCAAAAAGTAGTTAATCGATCAGTACAATCTCACAAGGTTGACTGACTGTGCACAGACAAGTTGATTGCATGCCTCAACAAGCTTACATAAGGAGCAACCCCTGTCATGCTTTCCATAACCCTCATTTGCAATTAAGTAGCTTCTAGAAAGTATTGCTTAGCCAGAAAGGGTTTTGGTTTATGCTCTATAAAGGTGTGAAACTAAGGTAAAGGTTTTGGCATAAAAAGATCAAATTCTTTTCTTAAGTTCTTTTTCTTTCTTGGTCTTTAATTTCCTTTTGATTGTTTTACTTTCTCTAATAGTCAAAGGCTCAGTTTAAACTAAGGTAAGGGCTTCAAGGTTAGGTTTAGAAGATTTCTCTCTAAACAAGATATCTGAACAAGATGAGTGCGGTTTTCTGCTTCTCCTCACTCCATCTTAATTATTAAAATTATTTTTTTGAAATTAGTTACAAAATATTTTCTTTTTGCTAGGGCGATTAAAAGAAGAATTAGATAACTACTTTAGGCCTAATACTTAATTATAATTATTAGGATTACTTTTTATGTGCTAAGTGTATATATGCTAGGTTTGGGAAAACTTGGCTATAAATCAAACTTAATTTTTTGATAATTAATTAATTGGTAAAAGGTAATATGGAGTTAGACCAATAGTCAACTATTAAGGTAAGGAAGGGTAAGATAAGCATAGTTAGACACAGAGAAGTCCAAAGGATGATTATGATTGTTAATTGGCATAATAAGTGGACATTAGAGCACCTATATGCACTTGGAGATGTATTTATATGGTCACCCATTGCGATAAGGGGTCATAGGATCAAGTGGAATCAAGCACAACTTATCAGAAATGATATACAAGGTCTTAAGGGATATTTCAGTATAAATTTTCAACTTTAGTAGGCATCATTCCTATCAATGATCCAATGTGCTACTTAATTTATGTGTTTGTTTTGCAAGGACAATAATAAAGTCTTTGGTTAACATATGAGTATGCTATGAAAGATTATGCATGACCTTTTAGATAGATCAATTTCAAAAAAGTTATGAATTATGAGTAGAATGATGCATGGTTATAAGTACATATATCTATATTATATCTATATGTATATGCTATACAAGTCTTAGGCCTAAAAGGTATTCAACCCAAAGGAAAGTATAAACCCTCAATTTATTGAGTATCATGGTTGTACTCACTCCTTATATTTAACATTTTTCAGATTCTCAATGTTTCAAGGATTCCTAATTAGGTAGGACACCCTCCTACTTACTAAAGGTAAGTTCGGCATGTGAGTTTATCAAAGTAGAGAGGTAAAAGGCAACCAAGCCAACCCTATCATTTATGAGTCATGATTTCAGAAACATTTCTCTTCTTTTCAATTTATTTAAATTTCCTCTTCATACAATTCTCTTGATATGATTTTAAATTAAAGTGCGCACATTATTATTGAATTTTATTCAAGTATTCAATAGAAGTTTTCAATTGCATAAGAATTATAGGCTATGGGTTTGCAGGTCATCTTAGAGTGATTTGTATTAATCATACCTCTAGAAAATAGGATGTGACAATTAGCTAAGTATAAAAATTTCAATTCAAAATCCCAAGTTTTGAGAGTCTCAATCGATTGAAGATAGAAGAAGAAATGGAGAAAAAAGGGTAGTACCCTTCTCTTAAAGTTTCTATAGGGGGAGATCTTTTAAGGTTTCAAGGCCAAATTCATGGGGTTTGAAGTGGAATTAGGCATAGTATAACAAAATACATGAGTTTAAAATGTTAAAAGGCAAAGGGGAAATATGAGGAAAGGAAAAAAGAAAAGAAGAAGTAGTGCTCTTCAAAAATTGGAAAAATATTCAAGCTTCATAAAGTAATAATAAAGGTTTCTAACCTTCTATATTTAATATTTTTGTTTGGTTTATAAGTTAGAGAAGTTATCTATTGTTGGTTTTGGTTATATAGAGATGTCTTGGATATATAGGCCCATGAGGAACTACTGCATGCTTGGGTTTAAGGAATGATTGTCGATTAGTTAATGAGAGATTTTACACCTTAATAACATTTAGGGCTCAATGATTATGCATTGTCTAGCTATATGATAATTGAGGTTTAGATATGGATAATGTTTCAGATTCGATTTTAGTTTTCCTACCAAAAATAGAGTAGTTTTGAAATGAATGATTATTGGATTTCTGAAGCCCTTGTTTTAGAAATTAAGAGGTGAGAGATAGAATCCCACAACCTTAAGCATGATTAAAGGACTAGATGCAATAGGAGATATGTATACCTAGGAGTTGAGAAAGGATATATGACTATTAAGAGGCACATAGATGTTATGTTAATTATGATCGGGCTGCAAGATTAGACTTGAATCTTGAGTAAGGATTTTTTCTCCAAGTTATTATTAAATCACTGCATTAAACTAGGACCTAGAGAAAGGAAGTGACTATAGGATCCACCAAACCTAATTACCCTATCAGAGTTGTTCAACACTTTCCTATAGTTTTCCTGATTTCAAAAGAGATTTTGATAAAGTTTAGATTTTATAAGTTGATTTTATAAACTAAAATGAGAATTTCTTTGAAAAGAATTTTCTTTTAACTAAGAAATGTTTTCTTGAGCTTATTATAAATTGTTTTGCAACTATTGTAATAATATTTTGGAATTTTCCCAGATATTACTATTATTTTTTTAATATGTCAACTAAGTTTTTGGACTATATATAAATTTTTTCTAATTTATTTTCTCTAAATTGAAGATCTCTAGTTTATGTTGTGTGATTTACTAGGAGTTGTCACCTAAGGATGAGTTCCATTTTCATTAAGCTTCTAGCTTATAATACTGCTATTTTGTAGGCTTAGCTGAAGATGGTGAGATGTGTTTGTATGGGCTAAAGAACTCATGAATGCTATAGACTTATAAGGTTCTCAAGGCAAATATTTAGTGTATAGAATTTATTAGAAACATTTACTTACCTAGTAGTATAACAAACTATTTACTTATTTACCTTTTTAATAGGCTTAGTTGTGAGGTTTAGGTCATGGCAGTTTACTACTTCTTATTCTTATATTCATAAAAATAAATATGTTTGGTACAAGTTTTTGTGTGTGGTTTCCCTAACTAGTGTCTAATAAATAGAAGGACTTTGTCAAAAGTTCTATAAAAAATTTCAACTATTTTCCTACTCTAAAGCATGTCTCAAGTGTCATTTTATGTCTAGGCTAATGGAAAACGATGGATGAGATCGATTCCTACACAAGTCATGTGATTGTGTGTTCGATTCCCACAAATAATATCAATGATAAATTCCTTTCCATAGGGGTATGCTAGGGACCTGCAAAACAAAAATAGGTCAGAGAATAGCAGATAGAGGTCCACCATGAACCCTTCGATGTTTAAATTAGTGATGCTCGAGAGTAAAAATGGAGAAAATGATATATGTGGAAGTTTGAGGACATACCTAGTCATTTATATTATGGCGTGGTGAAACCCATAGATGAGTGTTGATGTTCCTTGAGGATATTGGGCCAAATAAGAATGGGTAGGTGACAGCGGAGAGTAGTAGTTTTTTAGTAGTCATTAAATTTAAACTATGCAAGTAGTGTAAGTGTGAAGAATAAAATGAATATATTATGTGTGTAAGTATATTTGTTAAAAGTTATAATCTAGAGCTAGTATCATATAAGGTAGTCTTCATTTTATACTATTAGTATACAAAGATTTTATCACAAATATATATTAAAAAGTATGAAAGAACTAAAGAATCAAGTAGTGGGTCCGTTTGTTTCAACGGAAAATAAAATTTGTTAGAAAGTACTTTTATAAAAAAAATGATCTATTTTTTGTTGCTTGGACAATACAAGAGAAAATACTTTCTCTTATTTGATGCATAAAAGTAAATTATTTTCTTCAATGAAAAATATCTATATACATATAAATTTTATTTTTAAACTCAAGACACTTAATAATCATTTGATTATTAAAATATTTTCATGGTAAGAGTTAATAAATCTTTATTAATAAAAATAAAAATTAAAGTATATTTTATATTAAAACCACATCTAAAGAAGAACATCCAAATTCTTCTTTTTCTATCTCTATCATTTCTTCTTTAAGTTTATTCACATTCAAATGACTTTGGTCAAAATTATTAATCATATTTGTTAACTTTCTTAATTATCTAAATACTTTCTTAACATAATTTTTTTATAAAATTATTGAATATAAGATTTGTAGAGATGGAGAGAGAGTCAGAGGAAGAAAGATAGGGGAGAGAGAGAGAGAAAGGAAGTGGAGAAAGGGAAGGAGAGATGGGATAGATGGATTAAGGGAGAGAAAAGAGAGAAAGAAAGAGATGACAGAGGGGGGAGGGAGGGAGGGAGGGGGATAAAGAGAGGGAAGGGAAAGTGTGGTAGAGAGAAAGATAAGAGAGGTAGAAAGAAAAAAAATAAGAGTAAGATAAGGGTTGAAAGATAATGAAAAAAATAGAGAGGGAGAGAATAAGAATATGTGATATACAATGATTCAAGAAAGTAAATTCTTTTAATTAAAAGGGAAAGTAATTTTTTTGTCAAATACATTCTCATTTTTCTGTTGATCGAAATCTACTTTCTATTTACCAACTTTTATTTTTGTCCAAAACATAAGAAAATTATGAAACCAATTTTTAGAAAAATATTTTTCTATCAAATAAACACACCCTTAGTTGAGATCATGAATGTGACAATTAATTGAAAATTTATTTTGTTTGATAAAAAAATAGAAATGTTATATTAAGCACCCTCTTCGTAAAATTTTGTAAAAAAAAAAAAATTAGTTTTTTATAACAAATTATATTTTTTTTTATAAAAAGTTGCAATTTCTTTAAAGCTTTTTGGCACACATGTCCACCATTCTTCTAATTATGTCACTATGAAAGCATATAGATTATTCCTTGGCATGTTGACATATTCCAACTAATATTTATCTATTCTGAGAGAAAAGAGAATAGTTATTTAATTTAATATTTAGTAAAGAATGTACCTTAAAGAGTAGAGAGAGAATCTAGGACATTGGATTGTGGGTTCATCGTAGGTTGACATTGGAAAGCACTATGCATTTTGTTTCAAAGCTAATAAACAATTGACATGTAAAAAGAAGACAACGGAGACAACACATGCTTATAAAAGCAGGATAAGTTCATGGTATAAAACCCTAAACACATGAATACGTACATTTTAGGAATTTGTATTCCCACTTTTGTTTCCAAATATTTATTT
Organism: Saraca asoca; assembly: GCA_026873985.1. Taxonomy (NCBI): domain Eukaryota; kingdom Viridiplantae; phylum Streptophyta; class Magnoliopsida; order Fabales; family Fabaceae; genus Saraca; species Saraca asoca. Next base: position 18,838 of record JANHAO010000684.1, on the reverse strand, counting down.
TCATTATTTCATCACTAAGATATTTGATTGATTAATCTTGAAACGGTGAACTGCATTATCCACAAAAGTCGGCGATGAAATCAATAAATCGTTGTTTGCACATAGAAAATGGCATGAAGATAGGCATATGATACAATATAATACTATTCTTTCATCATTAATTAGGGTATATAATTCTTGAGAACAATGTTTCTTACACTTTACACTTTCCTCCCTTCTATGGCATATTTTTATAGTATACTTGTTATCCCATTTAAATTAAATATCTGGATTTTGCTGCGATACGTTTTTTATAAATTTCATATTTTTTTTTGTGAAAGTTTAATGCAAAAGTTAAAAATTTGTAATTTTTTTATACAAAATCTTATAATTTTTTCATCAAAAATTGTAAGTATATTTGGATTTTGCATGCAACAAATATATAAAAAGATACAATTTCATCGTTTAAAGTTGTAATAAAAAAATTTGAATTTTTTTTGGTTTCTATAAAAAGATTGCAGCTTTTAATGAAAAAGTTACAAAAATTGGCATCAATACAATCCTTTTCATGAGTGTACCAAAGTATAATATTATATATATATATATATATATAAATCATCCTATATTTTAGAGAAAAAAAAAACTACTTCCATCTTTTCTAAGGTTTAAATTATATAGATCTCTCCTATAATTTAAAAACATATATATACTTTTCTTGAAAAATAAGAAAATACTACTTTTAAATCCATCAAATAAGAATTTTCCTTTAGTGAATTGATAAAAGAAAATGATTGAGATTGAAATAAAGTAATATGTGTGCATATTTTATAATTAAATATAAGTTTTAATTAAGATCAAATAATTAAAATATAACAGATAGAAAAATTGAACCTCAATTTAAATTTAATGTTTTTTTCTATCTCTCAAACTAAATTTTTATAAATTTTGAAAATACCTGAAAATTTGGTGTAAATTTTTAAACTAAGGAAAATATCTATGTAATTATATTAAACTTTATGAAAAATTATGTTAAATTTTATTACATGCGCAAATTTAAAATATGTTATAAGAGGTGTGCAAGTACACGTACACACCACTCATCTGTTATAAAAGAACACATTTTTCCAGATGTACCAATATTATTATTTTAATTTTCTTTTAAGAGCATATAAATAAAATACACCACGATGGGCTGTGAAAGAATAAAAAAGGGGATGTAATAATGAAGCATATTTCCTTTGTTAGATTTCCACGCACACTTCACCGCAGCCTGTAAAGGTCTACATGTTGTCCTCTATATTTTACTTCTTCCACTTTGTTCTTCAATATTGAAAATGCCCACTTTTCTTCAACTAATTCATGCTTTGATGCTTTCATTACTTTTGAGAGCAATTACCTTGGGCTGCTAAATCCTCTCCAGCCAAATATTTCTAATCCAATCGGTCATTGTGTATTATATTTTGATAAGTTAACTATTTTAATATTATAATTGAATGATTTTTATTAAAATAAGCTTTTAACTTATAAAAATAATATTAAAAATTTAATATTATATTAGAATTAGAAATATTTTCTTCTGTAAACTTCTTCTCCCCTGGATAAATTCTTGATTACATTCAATAGATGTTTATGTTGTGTTTATTTAACCCATCACCGAAAAACATACTATTAAATAAATAGAAATGTACTAAAATACGGTTTGCATCAATAAATGCGGAAATTTTTCCATATATTTAATGTATTAAACGAAATATCATGTGCATTTAAAAATGATTTAATTTTTGAGTAATTTCTTACTAACAATTCAGAATCAATTAGTTTTATTTTCAAAATTTTATTTTAAATTATTTCTTGCAATACATTCCATATATATGGGTCATTTTTTTTTTCAATAAATGTGGCCAGGTACTATTTTCCCTTCTTTTTTTTTTTTTGCCTTTCTGTTTTTTTTATTTATTTTTTATAATTGCAAGCAATCACTTTTTAAATGGTTATCATGTACCAACATCTTTTACTGAGTTGTGCTATGTACAACCAGCATTCCCTTCTACACTCTGAACTTCCTATCATCTAAATTGACGACAGGACAGAAACCTAACTCATATGGAACAACCTAACTCATAGATTAATTATTGTTATCAATTTAGATTTTTTCTTTTATGTAAGACATAGGATTATTTAAGCAAATCAAAAGTTCAAATAGACAAATCCCTTATTTTTAAAAAAGAATTTTTTACACATACTTTAATGGTATATTTGAGAATTAGGAGAAGAAGAGAATGGAAGACAACAAAAGATAATAAAAGGCAAAAAAAAAAAAAAAAAAGAGAATAGATGGTTAAGTCATAACATATCCAATCAAATAATTTTATTTTACTAAAACTACAAAATAATTTAACAATTAAAATATTATTTAATTGAACAAAATAATTCAAAAATTTAAGTATTATTTAATGGACAACATATTTTAGAAAATAACTAACCTTTGGGAATTTATTTATAAAAATTGTAATATATTATCAAAAAATTAAATAGATAAAAATAATTTAAAATAAATGAAATACAGTGTACAAAAAAGGCAGGTGGATACATGAAAATTAAGACGTCAATTTTTATTAAAAAGCTAATGTCAAAAGTATACAATTTATAAAAAGTTTTCACAGGCATAACTGTCACTTTTGCTCTCTTACTAGTTTAAAATCCTAGGTCTCTCCCCTTCTATCTCCGACGATTCAAAGGCATTCTCTTTCTCACTCTCACTCTTTCGCTGACCACAAAAGTCTAGCTGACTCTCACTCTCCCTCTCTTAGCGATTTGAACCAATCTTATTCATCTTGCTCTCTCTATTTTCAAGTAACATATAACTGTTTTTCTTTTAAAATTTTATTAATGATGGATGCTCTGTGGATGAGATAAATTATTTGCTTATTATATTTAATTGTGTGTCCTAATTATTTTTTAATTTTGGAACATACCCACTAGACGATGTAATATATAACAAAATCATTAAGCCCTACAAAATTGGATGACTTACAAAGCGAAGTTGTTATTACATTGTATCAACTTGATTATGTACTTATACTTGATTATGTGGTTTTGTATATGTAAGCAACTATTTAATTATAATATATTAGTTGTGTATAAATTTGCAGTACTTTAAAGAAAATTAAAGCCTTTACACTCAAAAAGAAATTGATAACAATTTGAAATCAATGCCTAGGATTTTTTTAACTCAATTCAATAAAATAATGTATGGAGTTGTTATTAATTTGACATATTTTGATTTTAATTAATTTTATAATGTTTTAAATTTTTTGTTAATCGAATAAAATGTTTGAAGTTGTAGAAATTAAGATTGTGTTAAGTAATTGGAGATTTTGGTTTCATAATTATTTTTGTAAAAATGTAAATAATCAGATTTCTATAATATAGCTAATAGCAGTTTTTTTTTTCTTTTAAAAAAGAAAAGACATCAGTCTTAGTCTTTTAATGTTTTTAGTGATTTTTTAAGTTGATTCCATAACTTAGCTGACATTATAACCTTTTAAAAAATTGTTTCATATTGATTTTTTTATTAAACAAAGATGTATAAAAAAAATTTAGATAAAAAAAATCAATTGTAGATTAAAAACTTTACATGCCAGTTAAAAATCTAATGTGAATTGTTCTAATCTATCATGTTGTTTAAATAGAAGTTAGTATATGTGTCATAATTGATATATAAATAAGTTAAGAATCAAAATTCATAAATAAAAAGTTTTATTTTACTCTTTTAAAAATAAATATTGCTTAAAATTATTCTATAATATTTTAATGTGAAGTACTTTATTGCAAAATTTATATAAATTAACATAATTAAAAAAAAATACTTTGACTTCCTTAAATTTTAATAAAATTATACGGATTTTCTATCTAATTTTAAAACTTACTTAGACTTCCTTTGAAAGATAAAAAATATTACACTTAAACCTAAATTTAAATCTATCATCAATGAAATGATGAGAAAAGATGATATAAATTTAAACTAAATAAGATAAAATATTTTAAATATTTTGTAATTAAATATATACTTTAATTAAGCTCAAATAGAAAAAAAAAAGCATTATACTTATATCAAAAATTAACTTTTTTATCAGTCATATTTTAGTTGTTTGAACTTAAATCAAAACATATATTTAATCATAAAATATTTAGAACATCTTATCTTTTTTTACTATTTCTCCATTAAAAATTTAAATTTAAATTTAAGTGTAGCATTTCTTTTTGAAAAAAAAAAAAAAAAACTTTGACCTTCCCTAAGTTTTGATGAAATTATATAAACCTCCCATTTAGTTTCAAAACATATTCAAACCTCTCTTAAAACATTAAAAATTGTAACACTTGAACCTAAAATTTAAATTTTTCATCAAAAAAAATGAGAAAAAATAACTATACAGTTCAAATTTAATAATATGATATCTTTTTAGTATTTTGTAATCAAATGTAGCTTTGATTAAGTTTAAATAACTAAAATATGACTAATAAAAATGTCAAATTGTGATATAAATATAATACTTTTTAACTATTTGAACTTAATTAAAGTATATCTTTAATCATAAAATGCTTAGAATATCTTACATTATTCGATTTGAATCTATAATCATCTTTTCTCATCATTTCATTGATGAAAAGTTTAAGTTTAGGTTTAAATATAATATTTATATATATATATATATTTCAAGGAATGTCTATGTAGGTTTTGAAATTAGAAAAGAGGTTCATGTAATTTCATTAAAATTAAAGGGAGATCAATATATTTTTCTCTTCTCTTTATATTTTAAATAAGGTCTGAGTAAGTTTTGAAATTATTGGAGAGGTGCGTGTAATTTCATTAAAACTCAAGATAGGTCAAAGTAAAAGAAAACATGATCAATTATATAAACATAAAATAAATAAATAAAATTAAGTAGACGGAATTAAATTACAAATTAAAAAATTAAGAAAAATATTTAACACAAGTTTTTATAAAATTTTATTGTCTAAATTCAATCAAATGATAAAATCTTTCTAAGAACTTGTGTATATCACTGCCCACATATAAAAGAACTCATATATACCGATCAAATAGTAATTCACGATCCATTTACATATGCAAATGATTAAACTTTAAATAACAATAAAATGCAACTATCCATAGAATTTCAAAACATGAATTCTAAGTAATGATATATTTAGAAATGTAGTTCAAGTATTCATCTATCCCATATATAAACTTGGCCCTACCTCCGGAAAATTTGAACTTAACACAAGTTGTTCTATAATAAAATTATGACTCTTCTTTTCTTAATTAGTCTTTATACTTCATCAATAACCACATAATTAGTCTCTATACTTCATCAATAACCACATATTTGTTAAAACAAGATCCTAAAAATAAAAAGAAAGATTTACATATCATATTTGATTTTTGTAATAAATTAAGTTGGTCACATCAAAAGTTATAAAGTAATTTTAAACATATTTAGTTTTTTAAAAAATAAAATACTAACTATTAATTATTAATATTTATTTAATAATTTAATTAAAACATATAACAAAAATGCCAACTAAATAAAACATATTTATTTTATTTAATTAAATGATCATTTAATCTTTACAAAAAATTTTATTAAATAAAATGGCAAAAATATTATTAAAATTGCTTCACCCATATATTTAAGAATACATATAAAATCTCATGCTTAAATAAAGAAAATTGTCAAAGTCTATCTCCTTAAAAGACCCCAATTTTTGCCAACCGGAAAAAAACATAGCACCACCCAAACGCTGCTTCAAAATGGCCATGTCTCCTTTTATATCTTTCTCTTTGGAGTTAAATTACCTTTAATTTTATTTTTCTTTGGCTTTTTTTTTTTCACACTCAATGACCTATGTATATATTTTGAAACTCAAGGATCTGTTCCAAATTTCAGCTTTTATTGCTTAACAGATTGTTTTTGTTTTTCAAAATAAATAGAGCGCACGTGTCAATCGTAAGTTTGGATGCTAGAAATCTCCATTAATTATTAAAAATTAATATATGCACATAAAATTTTTCTTAGTTAAATATATTATATACATAAATATAAATATATACTATATGATTATAGATCTTAATTATATTATATATATTAAAATAATAAAATTAAGCTTAAATTTGGTCGACTTGGATATCTTTATTTAAAAAAGGACTACAAAATCGGGTCAAACCAGATTTAAAATGATTGCCATAAATGATGAGTTGAAATAGACAAGTGTCACTAACCCCATCAATATCATAAACATTCTGATTCGAGGATCGTGGTCTCCAAATCAGCCCACCCAACTTTTATTAACCGATGCAAAATAAGCTTATCAAATGACTTCCTATCATCTAAATGGACAACCGGACAGAAACCTAACTCATAGGTTAATTATTATTAATCAATTTAGATTTTCTTACCTAAGACATAAGATTATTTGAGAAAATCAAAAGTTGAAGTACAAATTACTCCTTTTTTTTAAAAAAAAAAAAAAGTTACACATGCGTTAACATATATTTGAAAGTTAGAAGGGGAAGGAAGATAACAAGAGCAAATAAAAGATAAGAGAAGGGGAAAAAAAAAAGATAAATAAGTCATGATTTTCTCTATTTCTATTTAGATGCTTAGAAAACTTTTCAAAAACTTCCAAAAAACTATTGGTATTAAAAATGTTGGAGAATTCTCGAAGATTAATTATAATTCTTCATTCCCTTTCCCTCCCTTACTAAAACTTCCAAATGAAGGAAATGTAATTTGATAACCTTTATTTCACTCTCCTTCCCTTCTATTCTGCTCTTAAAGATACTATGAAATTGCTACCAATTGTATATGCTAATTGTGAATAGTTCAAAGGATTATTACCATGAATTGTGTATAAAAGATCTAACACTCGTTTACATAATACACATCTTCTCATACACATAATTAAAAAAATTCAACATCTTGGACCGGGATCTTTGGTTCTCCACCCCACCACATACATCTTCAACAGTAGCCTAGAAAGAGGTTAAGTGGTTAACTATACATATCTTTTATTAGGTGGAAAAATGATATGGTAGGGTGGGTTGGGGTTAAGATTTAAAGCTCAAATTACTATATAATAGAAGTGAGGAAGGTAGCAATGTACATTGAGAAAATAATATTTGATTAATACAAATAAATCAAAATGTTAAATGAACAAAACAAGCCTATGTACATGCATCAAAATTCAAGTTTTCATTACAAAACAAGACACTCCAAACTAACAATTAAGGCAATACAGAAAATATAATGCATTATGCAAATTTGTTTATTCAACATCCAAATTATAATATTGCCAGGGATTGAACTCCAATCTGCTGTTGTCAACATTCTCAATGCAATCAGAACTATCTATAGCAGCACGATGTGCAGTATATTTACCATTGTACTGGTAAACTTCCAGGTCACCCCAAGGGGTAGAGGTAACTTCATCCGTCAGGTCAAACCATCTAGGAGTGAATTTATCGCCCTTCGCCTCTCGGTTTCTCTTTTCAGCTCTCTGCCTCTCCTCCAGACTGAATTAAGCAGACACATTTTAAAGAATTAGCTCTCTCCTAGGCAATGCAATGAAAGAACAAGCACATCTCACAGCAGAGGGTCAAATATTTTAAACGGTCAAGAAGCACATATACTAACATAGGACACGGAATATGGCATCACACGGACATTGACATGGCAAAGTTAGAAAAATACAAGACAAGTCACGGCTTCAATATGGGACACACGCACAATATCACAAAAATTTACATTGAGCTCTGAAATTAAAAAAACATTATCATCAAGATTAACAAATTATAGCATCCCTTCCAAAAAAAAGTCTAATGATGTTTCATATATTCTCCCTATGTTTCTAATTTTTCATTTTTCCTTTAAATTTTGGTTTTAAAACACACAATCTTTTAAAATTTGCTCCATTGTGTCCTGAAAAAAAAAAAAATCCAGACATGTCTAGGCGTGTTGAAGCCGTGTTGGTATCATGTCACAGATCAAGAAAAAAAAAATTCATTTTTGGGACACACGTCATATGTGTCCAAAATGTGTAGGACACTCGGTACTTCTTAGTGAAACAGAAAAGCATTCTTGACAAGAGAATTGTCATCAACTCAAAGAAAAATGCTACTTGAAGACACAACTTTACATCATCCTCACACTTACACATATGACGTGAGCCAAGCTGGCCCCACATATTTAGGTGAAGGCAGTTTGACTTAGACTGCATTTATACTAAGCATAGAAGCGTGAGGGATGAGAAACTTAGCTATAAATCATGTATTCCATGAATCCAATTACAAACTGATACATAGATCAATAAAACCAATTAGAAACTAACACATGAGGTGTCTTTGTGAGAAGGGCAAATAAAAGTTACCTGGTCTTTTCATGGCCAGCTTCAGATAGGTCTCCCTTCTCAAGTGCCATCCTATCAGGGCGTAATCGTGAATCTGAAGACAACAACTTCTTGGGAGCAGTGTCAAAGCTGTTTATCTTGTGTGCAAAATATGTGTACTGGAATTTGTCATTCTTGGGAGCATCAGCAACTCTCCAAGCCTATATAGCAGGACAAATTAACTGATAAAAAAACTCAAGGAGCTAATAACGGAAGTTGGTTAGAATTACTTATAATTAAACATGGGTTCTAGTTATATGCCCAAAAGAAATGAAGCCAATAGCTTCCTAAAGGACACTGCCTTGTAAAAAAGGCTCAGTTTGAGAGCTGAGCATGAAGTTGTATTAAGATAGAGAGGTTCTCAGTCATACCTCTGGAAAAAATCCAACTATGACAACCAAACATAACAAATAAACTTAAACACCTCACTGTCTCAGTAATCTTATACCAAATGTAATTTACCTAGAAACCCAATAACCTTAAAGAGTTTAAATTTAACACTATCAGTGTAAAAATTTTTAAAATATCAGTTAACAAGAAAGTGATGCACATTAAAAGAAAAGAGTAATTAAGAATTTTCACCAATAGTAAAATATTTTAACATTTTTTTTAATATGCTATAATTGATCTCTTTAACACTGTCAATGTACCAAAATTAAATCCTAATCTTAAAGACATTCAAGAAGTTTTCCAATATCCTATTAGATAATGTGAAGATTAAATTCCTTTCAGGCAAGTTTCTAAACATGCTATACTCTGAAGTATGTTGACTAGAATGTAGCATAGGATGGATTAAATCATGCAATAATATGTGAAGATACAAGTCACTAAATTGCACGACCTGCAGGTACACATCATAATGATCCAAAATTGCCAAGCTAGCCAAAGAGAAATTAAACTACCAAATATTTCAATATAGGAGAAGAACTACGCAGACTTGATAAAGAAAAAAAACTCCATCAGGTGCATAGGAAAGGAGAGGTATACAGAAACAGAATATGAAATCCTCCCTAAAAGACCATCTTGCAGCTAATCTTATATATTATTCGCCCAAGTACAGATATTTTTCATTACAATCAAGCCCAATTATTTGTGTTCAAATTTTGTGGCAAAACATGAGGATTTAGTGTCAAACAAAAATAGCAGAAATTTGATTGAATTTGAATCTGAAAGTGTATCTTCCCATTAATATCAAAGGTACCATAAAACAACTTAATTACTTTATCCAGCTCTATCCAAATAAAACATATAAAAAAAAACCAAACATCTCAAGGAAAAAAAAAATCGAAATCTTCATGTCATGATAGCTCATTGATTATGCAAAAAACTACATAATAGATGGTGAATTTGATCTCATGCAACATATGAGGAGTCATATGCTTTGCACTTCTGAATTTCCAACAAGTGACTAATTTCAATTGTGCTTTGCACTTGAGGAAATGTATTCTATACAATCAGAAGGATGATGCTGAATTATAGCATCTAATAATCAGCAAAAATTGGACATAAGGCCAACAAGAGTCAAATGACCAACCTCTTTAAGCTCAGTGCCCGGAAGTGGTTCTCCTTCTGCATCACAGGGTTGATAACACATAGACTCATTCCATTTTCCAGTCATCAGTATCTTGGGTTCATCAGCAGCATTATATACATACCCATCCACTTCATATCGACCAGCACTGTAAAAGTAAATCCCTTTTGAGTTAGTATAACACCCATGGCAAAAATTGATTGAATTGAAATCACACACAGTGCAACAAGTTAAATAGATATGTAAATAACTGAACACAAAACTCCGTAAAACAATTGGCATTAATATAGAAGGATGCTTGCATAACAGAAGAAGCAATTAGTTTCAGCCTATTCTTTGAAAATCAGCTCATTTGAAGCCAATAGGGGAACTCAATGAATTAAACTAAGGTTGAGAAATCGTACTCCTATTTCCTTAAAAAAAAATTCTCATGAATGAATATATGATGACAGTAGAAATCAATAGTACTTCAAAAGAAAGTAGTCATACCCAAACCAACCACATGGTTGAAAATATAGAACCACTTTGTCCCCTGTGGTCAAATTTGTCAAGACCATTTCCCCTGGGGAATCAATCCAAGTTCGTCCAAATATCAAGTTGCTAACTTTTGTAAGAGGAGGCACCAAATCAAGTACTACACCGTCTTTTTTGAGGGTAACACGTGTCCTACATCCAAGCAAGTTATAGCATGTTAAATACAAATATCTTAAACAGAAATCCTAATCTTGACCAATGAACTGAATTCCAGAAGACAGCAAACAATACAAAATAAACTATGAAAGAACCCCAGATTTGAGATAACAAATAGAACTTATGACATCAAACATAATAACCTCAGTGAAGGACTTCTTGATAAGGAAAAGAGTCAGTCTGAAAAGACAGGCAGAATAAGTTTTACCTTCCAACAGGATATACATCAACCGAGTTCCCTAGAAATTTGGTCTTCAATTTGGATGTTATATCATAAGTGAAATGTTCATTTTCAGCATGCCCAGCACCCATCGGAGGGTGATGGCTGACCTGAAGATATTTGTTTGTACATGGAACCAGAATTCAGCATCATGCTTTATATGTTTCAGATTAAAGAATACTCAAGAGTTAAGAACAATATGTATTCTAAGTTTCTAACTATGATATAGAAAGGCAGGGAAACAAGTTGCTTCATATTTTCATCTAAAGCAAAAAGGTGCATTGAAACTTAAATTACCTGCTCTGCAATAAACGTAATCCCACCATGATTAACCATTTCATAGGTCTCTCCAAGAATAGGATTGAATGGCTTCCATGTTCGCTGGAATGCATAATAGACAGATATAAAGAATGATGCTGCAAAGAGAACCCATCAATAAAGTGATTAAAGTCAGTTGTCATACAATACATGCACAAATTTATTTTTCTTGGAGAGAGAGAGAGAGAGAGAATGCTTACAAGCATGCACTAATCTCAGGTAGGGATCCTCACACTCATCTGCCCTATCTAACAGGTAAGAGTACTCCATCAGCTGAAAAACATAATAGAATTAGCAAGATTCTTCAGTCAGTAATATTAACTACCTAATTCATTCAGCATAGTGGAAAATGTTTCGTATAAATCCATACCTCAGCCATTTTCTGTAGATTAGTCATTGGCTCAGAGATAAAAACGGGAAGAGTCACCATTGATGTGATATCAGAGCCTATATACTTTTGCATCATTTTCCAGTAACTAGCCCGATCCTGTAAAGAAAAAAGAATTTTTCATGAGTAAAAAAAGCATCACAAATATGAGAAAATATACCATATCCCAAATTTTGATCCCAACATAAATGTAGATATTTAACTATGAAATCAGAGAAACCATAAGCTTTTCATTGTGTATTAAAGCTACAACATGGTATGCTTGGCAAGAAGCTTCTCTAAACATGTCAATCAGACCTGATAGGTTGACCTAAGTTTAAAATTAAACAATAACTAAATGAATCTTAATATGCTTGTTCCCATCTCTTATCACAAAATTGACCCGTGATATGTCTTATATCAATGCTAAAATCAGGATTGCTTTTTTTTTTCTTTTTTCCTTTTTTAACTACTTCACATGGATGATTCTTCAATGCCTTATCAGTCGCCATATTGTGGTTGGACTATCATCAAAGGACAGCTTTTATTAGTACTAGGGCTCCATATCACACTCTAAGGCAACCACTTCTCTAGTTTGTTTTTGATGTAGCATACTTTACAAAGATAAGATAGTGATAAGCAGTATACCTCCTCTTTCCATCGTCCCTTCTTTGCTTCCTCTTCAGCATCTTCTGTGCCTCCTTCTGGGTTAATGACCTCCAGCCCCTCGTAACCAAGTAAACTGAGTAATAGCAAACACAAAACAATGTTCAACAAACTATCATAAATCGGTTCATTGAACTAACACAAACTAGTACAACCTTTTAGAGGTAAAGCAAGAGATAACAGACCACATTTCCTGTATATAACTAATTGCGAAAGCAAAAATTGTTGCACATGACAATGATCCAAGGCAAAACCCCAATTGGTATAATTTTTAGTTAATTCAACAAATAGAGCAATCTGGAACAACAATCCTGGATAGCTTATGTCAAGAGAAGTTACAAAACTAGCAAAATTAACCAATAGTACAATAAAAGAGTAATATTTGATTTTGAATCACTCCAAAAATTGAATTTTCAAAAAAGAATAACAACATCACATTTTTATGAAGTAGACGAGCACAGAAGATCAATACCCATTAACAGATTTGTTCATGGCGCTGCCAAAATTAGACAAACTCGAAGCAATTGAAGCGAAAAAGCCACCGCCGGTACTAGCAACTTGCTTCGGATCCTCAGAAGCCATCTTTGAATTTTTGCTTTCAGTCAACAAATTCACACAAATCCTAACTAAAACAGAGAAATTTCTTTTCCGGAATTCAATCTAAGAGGCTAATGAGTATGGAATACAGGATTGTTTATACAATTATTGATTATTAATATTGTACATATAATAATATAGAGAACAGCAAGGAAGAGCAAGCGGTTCTTTGGGTCTAAGAAAAGGGCCGGCTAGAAGGTGGATTCCCTCGGACGCGCCCTTTGGGTCTAAGAGAGTGTGAACTGAGTGAGGTTTGGTTTAGAAGAATCCAAAACGGCGGCCACACGGAACAAAGAACAAACAGTGCTGTCATCGTATGGGCATGATTTGTAAGCCAGCAGGAAAATGCGATGCCCAATTGTGTGATAGAATCTCCCACGTTCATTGTCAGTCGTGGGGTCCGTAAAATACTTGGATCAAGTATCTTAATCGCGTCTAATGAGCGTCGGAATGTATCCATAATTTTCCTTCGATCCTAAGAAATGAGATATTTTCATTCTAACGGAAGTCTAGGGTGTACTTGTCTTGATTACGTGTTAAATACTCAAATATTTCAAAATTTCAAAAATTTGTTTGTATCTTTTTTTATTTAAGGGTGAACTTCTTTTTTTTTTTTTATGGAGAAGAAATAACAATTTATCTAATGTATACATGATGTTTTGAATTTGAATTTAAGAATAAAGAAAAAAATCTTAAAGATAATGCTAACCTGTTTTTAATCATGAAAAATGATGACATTGATTGCTTAAATGAAAAAATATTTCCCATACTATTATAATATTGAAATTTTAATATTATTATTTACTATATATTGATAAATTAAATGGTGGTGACCACCAAGGATCTTTACAAGGATTTGGGTGATCATGACATCCAAAAATTTCAAAATTACATATTACTATCATATAATTATGTGTAAATAAATCTTATTTGAGTCATTTGATCCTCCCAAATTTTTAATACTGTACTTAAAATTTGTGAAGCCTATAATGCATAATTTTAACATATTGTTAAATCCAATAAAACACAACACAATAAATTTAAAATGAATTTACTAAAAATACAATTTTTAAATCTCTATAATTAGAATGTCAGAAAGAACTTAAACTAAATAGCAAAAAAAAAAAAAATAAAGTGATGTTGATTGTGTGATTAAAAAGGCATTGTTGGGTTCTTTCATTTACTACCTTTTATTTGTAACGTTAAGTGTAGATAAATCTACATTATATTTGTTTTTATAAGGTAGAAGGTCATATATTTGCCCTTGTACTTATGTTTTTATTCCTAAATCGTATTTGTAGGATTGATAACAAGTTGAATTGAACTGGTTTCAACTCAAGCTCAACTCACTTTAAATTTTTCTAATTTATAACTCAATTTAAACTAATTTATTCAATTTAAAACTCAACTTAAATTAAGCTCACATGTAGTTTAACTCAATTTATTAAACTCAAACTTATTATAATTTGTTCACAATATGATAGTTTAAAAACAAAAGGACAAAATACAAATAATCTCTTAATCTAAGGTTTAGTGTCACATAACCCCTTAAAATTTCAAATCTTACAAATAATTTATGCAATTTTCAAAAAATTGAAAACATTAAAATCTCAGTTGGAAGAAATAGAAAAAAAAGGCAAATGAGCCATCTATCAATTATTTTTAGTGCAGTAAATTTAATGTAGTAAAGAAAAAAAAGACACATATCTCACATTCCCAAATGCAATCAAACTGAATTTTAGTAATAATTTAGTCAAAATATTTATCTTCAGTCATGCTCTAAATATATTAAAAACTTAATCCTTGTTAGTAGTAATTTAGTTCTAAAGAAAATTCGCTTACAAAATGATTAAATTTTCACATAAAAAAATAGTTAAAAAAGTCATGGATAGCTTACATATTTTTTTTTATTTTTTAATTGAGATTTTAACAATTTTTAATTTTTGAAAACTTCAAGGAGTTATTTGTATTTTGCCTTTAAAAAAAGTTATAAAAGCAAATTATATTTAGCAATTTATCAATATAGAATAAATAAATAGAATATTAATGGCAAAAGATAGTATTGTAATATTATTACATATTATAAGAATACTTAACGTAACATAACTGATAATTTATCTCAAAATATAAAATTATATTATGATCACATCTATATTTATAAAAAATGAGATAATATATTGTGATAAAAATAAATTATAAAATTTATTAAATATTTTATTTAAATATATATATTATGATATATGTTTATACATATGTATTTATTTATATATTTGTATATCAAGTCAGTTCATAATACTAATAAGCTGAGGTTTTAATAGTTTAAGCTTAGTTTATTTACAACATGAATCAAATAATTTAGATTACATATCGCTTATTTATTTTTATAAACTTAGTTTAGTGAATCAAATTGTAAGCCATTTACGTGTTCACTCATTGCTAGCCCTATGCACTTATGACTTAGATTTGAATCTTTAAAAAATTTAGGTCAAAATTCATTGCTTGAGATCCATTGTTGTTCTCTAAAATATCAAAATCAATGTCCCTTATAAAATTGTCATCACTTTCATTTTCTTCACTGTCTTTACCTATTTTAGAATCATGTTCTTCAACTTCCTTATTTAATACAATCTCTACATATCTATCAATTATATACTTGTCAAGTTGAACTGCATTGCCCTCTTCCACCCTTCAGTTAAATTATCAACACTGACAGAATTACTTTTTAGCCCATCTTCATCATGTAATTCTAGATAGAAAAATTTATACAGAATATCATATAATAATTATTTAATATCAATATCTTAGTAATTATGTAAAGTCAAACTTAATCATAAAATAATAGATTTAAATATTTTTTAAATAAAAATAATAAAAAATAAACTTACTTAAAATTTTATAAAAGTAAGAAACAAATGTTGGTTGGAGAAAAATATGCAAGATGAAGATAAAGCTGAAACATGACGAAGAAGTATAGAAGAAGGAAGAAGTTTTCTGAAGTTGCAGAAGAAGATGGAAGAAGAAGGTGCAAGTGAGAAACTAAGGAAGATGACTTTAATAGAAGAAAAATAAAAAAAAATTACCTTTTCCGTGGGTGCATAGTTCACCTGCAGCCTTGATGCAGTTATGTTGTAGCTACATTGCCATATAGTAGATAGGTAGCTAAGCGTTGTAGATAGTAATGTCTTCTGCCATTGCAGACGACATTGCTGCCAGCAACACTTAGCATGCAATTTGCTGCATGATAGCATTGTCATGAGCAACATTGCCCCCTTCCATCGATTTGAAGACTTACTCTTTTAACAATGTTCCCCAATTAGTACCCCACATATGGAAATAGTTTGATTTCAATGCTAAATTGGGAAATATTTTTTTTTTCCCACACTTCTATGGGCAAAAAGCAGCAAATGTGCAGCACAGGTTCCTTAGGCTGAGTCCCACATCGGCTAAATATATGTGTTGATAAACTTTCAATCTATCTCTCCATCACACTGTCTTGGAGTTATCATTTGTCATGTCTCATCACTTCTTTTAGAGGGGTGGCTTGTATTATTGGTCGATAATCCAAGAATTAATGTCATAAAAATTGTATCGGATATCAAATTTAAAGGATTGAGAGATTATTGATCCGATGATTAAATTAAAAATAAATTAGATAATATCATAATTAAAAAAAATAAAATTTATTAAATTAAACTATATAAAAAATAATTAATATATAATATAATTTATAAATTTAAATTTATAATAGATAAGAATTCATAGATGTAACAAATAAAAATTATTACAAATTTTATAAAAAATTAATAATTAACAAAATATTATAATTATAGACCATTTATTTGATATATTTTTTAAAAATTTATTCTATTTCTCCGTCCTTTTTCCTCTCCCTCACATCTATCTCATTTTCTTCTCTATCTTTTTTTGTGTCATTTAATTTCCTTTCTATCATTCCCTTATGCCCCCCACACACAATCTCATATGTTTCTTCTTCCTTCTATTATTATATCCCTATAAATATTAATATCCGATAATTATATTAAAAAATTATATAGAGAAATTATTTAGGTAATTAAGAGTGTTGACAAATGTTGTTAGTAGTTAATTTTAGCCAAAGTTAATGAAAATGAAATTTATGATGAAGATAAAAAAATAGAAGGATGTGTGTGTTCTTATTTTTAATACATAATACATTTATTTTTTATTAGAAAAATTTGTTAAATCTTATTATAAAAATATTTTATAATAGCAAAACGATTATTGTGTAATTTAACACTAAAGATAAAATCTATATGCATGATGATACTTTTTAATAAAAAAAAATGTCTTTACGCATTAAATAACAGAAAGCATTGCCTTTTATATTATCTAAACAATAAAAATCAATTTAATTTCAAAAAATATAATTTCTTAATAAAGTATTTTTCATAAAATTTTATTTTTCGTCATAATAAACAGACTCTTAATGATATATATATATATATATATTTTCTGATTGATTTAGTTTAGATAGTTTAAATAATACTGAATACAAATAGGAAAGCAGAGCAAATATTTTTTTATCACATTAACTTAGAAAAAAGCTGCACTCAAGTCCTCATGTTAGATCTGGACATACGTACGTCCCACTCACATAGTAATACATCTCAAGTTGTGGGGTACTTGTCCCTAGCCCACGTTCAATTTTTGAACATGGACTCAGCACATAAATATTGCATGCTTGACTTCACCTTGCCAATAAGTTTTGTGACCTACAATGTTGTGCTCCACTAACAATCCTATATTTTACTTATCATCACATCAAACAATCGCCTGAGAGAGAGAGAGAGAGAGAGAGAGAGAGAGAAATAGATATTAGAAGAATTCAAATACAATTTATTAAGAATTTTTATAATTTTTTTAATTTAAAGGATTAAGTATGATTTTTTAAAAAAGTAAAAAGATTTAAGAAATTTTACAATTTTTTAAACTGTGATGGTTGGTTCCAAGAAGCTTCACCTTTGGTCAAAATTGTTGTTTTAGTCATATCCTAACCATTAAATCGGCATTATTTCATTTATTTTATCTTGTATAATTTTTCATTTTATTATATCTATTTTTTTGGTATGTTTTCTTATTTTATTTTATTTTATTTGCAATTGCAACCCATCTGCAATGTAATTAAAATCGTGTTTTAAGCCCCTAACAGATCTTGATCCTGCTGTTTCATAAAGTTCATCTACATATATTTAATATAATATAATATTAAATAAAATCTATTTATAAATAAAATATTATTATTTTCCTTTTATTTTTCCAAAAACTCTTATAAATATATGTATTAGGATTGTCCCGAGTATAATAATAGGTGACGTTGCGGCCACAATTTACCACAGCATCTGTGATAACAATCGACTAATTGTTAAAGACAAAAATCTGAAATATCTTTCAATAAAAATATGTTTAAATACAAATTTCCTCTTTAAAATAACAATTGACTAATTTTTGGTCCCTCAATCTGAAAACATAATTTTGATCAGATAGATAAATTTTAAATAAAACAATTTTCATCGATTTAATGTTCCATCAAATTATTATCATGCTTACCATTTTCTTGTGTTCCAGCATTTATCTCCAATGTGACTGGTTTTATTTTCTCTCTAAGATATGAAACACAAAAATTGTCTTAATATTATCATTTTTTTAAAATCTTACGTCATCAGGAATCAAATGTTTGGACCAAATCATGGAGAAACAACTTTGAATCAGATTAAAGAGCGTACAAAAAATAGTGAACCGTGATCCGTAAGTAAACATTGTAAGAATTATTTTATAATTCTTCTATTGGACTATAAATAATTATGCTTATTATTTTGTTAAAAAACGGGCTAATATATAATCTATAAGAGGATACAAAATAACCCATCAATCTATTAAGGTGATCCATTTCACATTGGACTAGGATATCTGTTGCTGATTGGTGTGGGCCTCATAGTGCAGGCCTTAACCCTAATACCCATGATGGGAGGGTCCTAGGGTTAAT
>JANHAO010000683.1:0-38688 GCA_026873985.1 Saraca asoca | reverse complement strand
CTACTTCTTCAAATCATGCAGAAATTATAGCAATTCATGAAGCAAGTCGTGAATGTATTTGGTTAAGATCCATGACTCAACAAATTCAAGAGACATGTGGACTATCTTCTGGAAAGGGGACGCCAATTATACTATATGAAGATAATGCTGCATGTATAACTCAGTTAAAGGAAGGATATATTAAAGGAGATAAAATAAAACATATCTTACCAAAGTTCTTTTTTTACTCATGAACTTTAAAAGAATGGTGGTATTGTTGTACAACAAATTCCTTCAAGTGATAATTCGGCAAATTTGTTCACCTGGACCTTACCTACTTCAACATTTGAAAGATTAGTGTATAAAATTGGAATGCGTCAACTTAGAGATCTTCAATGATATTAGAAACAGGTGGAGTATGCAAGGAATGATGTACTCTTTTTCTTTCACTAGGATTTTTTCTCACTGGGTTTTTCTCTAGTAAGATTTTAATGAAGCATATTCCTTGTAAAATAGGCATCCAAGGGGGAGTGTTATGAATTTATCTATTATTGTGGATGTTCATTTAGTTTCTCAACTCTTAAAACAATAAATGTTATAAATTCATTCATTATTATGAATATCCATTTATTTTCAAACCTATAAAGTCATTGAATCTCCTTCAAGATCATTGAATATCATTTATTCTTCTTGACTTTTAAATTATCTATCTTTATGATTGTATGCCTATAAATAGAGACTTCTATGAAGCAATTGAATAAAAAATATCTTTCTTCTCTATATATTATTTCTCTTTAGTGTTTTTACATTTTACTTATTCTTACATGAAATTTCATTTTATAATAGTTATAACTTTCATATATAGGATTGTGAATTTTAAAAATTTATATAATTTTTTTTCATATTTTTCGCAAATAATTTTGCAGAGTGCGGGTATTAAAATTGCGATGTGCGGCACTACGTACGTTACAGATTCACCGTATAAATTTTTTTCATATTTTTCGCAAATAATTTTGCAGAGTGCGGGTATTAAAATTGCGATGTGCGGCACTACGTACGTAACAGATTCACCGTTTTAGTCAGAGTACTTATAGTCAAAAATAACTTACATATATTTATAAGGTAATTGGAAGACGTTTTTGGTGCATTTCAAAGGGGTGTTTATTGGGATAAAAATACAAAAGTAAATTTGGTGGGAAAACCATAAGAGGGGTTTGATTGGTGAAATATTTTTTATTTTTTCAAATGAATTTTATTTTTAGATTTTTATTTTTTTTAGAAATGTATTTGATGATTATTTATATATAATTTTTATTTTTATCCCTAAATGATAATTATAAGATTATTTATGATAAATCATGATTATGTGAATAATATTAATAAAGATAATTGTGATTATGAATAGTAATTTTGATAGAAAATGATAAAGGTAAATGTTAATAATAATATTAGATGATGGATGTGAGGTTGGTAATAATGGAGACGACAAATAACGAAAATAAAGATGAATTATTGAGATAATAATGATAATGGATGGTGTTTTCAGAAGAAACGAAGACAATAATGATAAGGCGACAACAATGGTGATAACACGATGACAATGGCAGTGGAGACAGCGCCGATGGAGGTGGTCTTACAGCAGTGGAGGCAATGTGAAGATCGAGACAGTGACGGTTTTTATAATGAGTAATTACTTTGTACCCCGGGTAATTAAGAGATTTAATATTTTTATTTGATAATAATTTATAATATGGATTTAGATTATAAAATATAATATATTTAAATATTAATAAATTATTATTATATTTTTTATATTAAAAGATTATATAATTAATATAATTATATTTCTTTTAATTGTGAAGAAATATTTTATTTTTTTAATTTGATAAAATTATTATATTAATATTTTAAATTAGTTAAATTTATTATTTAAATTTTTTATCTTTTTAAAAATATTTTTTTGATATACTAATATTTTGATAAATTTATTTATAAATTATTTTATTTGAAAATTTTAAATCAACTATTTTATATCAAAAGATTTAATTATTTAATTAATAAGAGTTCATATATTATTATAGTTAATATATTATTTTTAAAAATATATATTTTAAAAATATTTTTATCAAGTTTTAAAAATATTTAGGCACTAAAAAAATGATAAAAATTTTAAAATGAGAGATTATGAAATATAAATTTAGTATTTAATATTTAAAAATAATATAAAATTTTTAGATAGACATTATCTATTAAATTATAATTATATATTATTAATAATATAGTGATAAATATTTTATTTATATATAAATATAATTATTTATTATATATAAATTATTTAGTATACATAGAAATAATTTAAATTAAAATTTATTAATAAATTTAGATTAAAAATCAGGATAATTTTATTAAAAAATTTAAAAAAATTATAAAAAATGATGATATATAACATTTATCAAAATAATTTATAATTTAAAAATTTAATGATGTATTATTAAAATTATTTAAATTTCAAATTGTATAACTCATTAAAATATTAAAATATTTTTAACTTTTATTTTTAATATTAATATTCAAATATAATAGCACCAAATTATAAATTAAAATCATTTCAATAATATTAAAATATCAAAATTTCATTACCTAAATAAATAAATAATTAAAATATTAAAATTTTGAAATCAAAATATTATTTAATAATTCAAAAAATTTAAAAATTAAATTAAAATTTTAATAATTTAATAGTAATAAAATTAAAAATTAGTTATAAATAATTTAAATAAATTAAATTGAAATAAAAAATAAAAAAATTATTTTTTTTTCACACTTATTTTCTCATGACAAGTAAAACACATTTATTGCACAATAACATTTGAGTGAGGGAAGTTCTAGGGCTCTGATATTAGGAAGATTCGTTACTCAGAGTAATGTCTTCAAGACATTCAAACACATTTATTTTACACTAAATATTTATATTTTAATATATAAAAATAACACACGCATATGTGTCTATATGTATATACACATAGAAAAGACGTAAAAATCCTTTTTTTTTTTTTAATTTTGGATTGGTTAGATGTTGTACTTGTAACTTTAAACGTTTAAAATTAAAGTTTTGAATTGTATAAACTTTTAAATTAATATTTACTATAGGCTTAAATTTTAAATTAAGAATTATA
This sequence comes from Saraca asoca, assembly GCA_026873985.1. Taxonomy (NCBI): domain Eukaryota; kingdom Viridiplantae; phylum Streptophyta; class Magnoliopsida; order Fabales; family Fabaceae; genus Saraca; species Saraca asoca. The sequence continues at coordinate 35,533 of JANHAO010000683.1, read as the reverse complement.
TTATTATTGTGTATTAGTTAACATATCATTTTTTTTGTACATAATTTAGTTTATTTTTATATTTTAATTAAAATTTTATATATCTAATTTAATCTTCATTAATAATATATATATATAAAAAGTAAAAAATAATATGATAAATCAATATCTAATTATATTTTAATACTTATTTAAAAAAATCATGAAAAAATTACATAATTATATAAAATAATTGTTGTAAACATTTTTCGGTCTACACTCTGAATAGACCGGTTAAGGCTTATTAAAAAAAATAAAGACCAGCCAAAAGGGAGGCCCTGGACGGGTAATCATCGAGATCGCTGTGTGGGATACCAACTCGCTAAACAGGATACGACTTACAGACCATCTCTTCTCCAGGACCGTTGAGCGGCAAGGCTGATTCCACTAGACAACAAGTCGCCTAGTACCAATCGAGGTCGCTGGGGTAGCGAGTTAGGTACCAATGCGGAGGCCTAGTCATCTATGAAGGGTGCCTGTCTCCAACCGACAAATCAGCCTCTAAAACTTACACATCAGCTCCTAACAATCTGACAATGATTTATTCGGCATTTATTATCAGAAGCCAAGCATTTATTGTCTTATGCGACAAAAATAATTATTTTGACTATAGAATAAATTACACTTGTAGCCCTCCCTTCTTCTATAAATAAGGGAGGAAACCTTTGTATGAGTAGCAAAAAAATGATATATATGTTGAGACTCTGCCGGATTATCATCAAGTCTTGTATTTTCGACTGAGTTGAACGGAAAACCACCATGTAAAAATTAATAAAAGAATCTCTGTGGATGTAGGGGCCGATTGGCTTTAGCTGAACCACGTAAAATCTTTTGGTGTTTGTTACTCTTCTTTCTTGCTTCTCCTTCTTCCTCTTCCTTTGGTTTATTTCTACAACTTGCAGTGTGGGGTGATTCCGAACTGATATTTGTTGACCAAATTTCACTGTCAACATTTGACGCTAGAGAAAAGGCCCCCCTACTGCATTCTTTCTATTTCTAATACATAATTTAACCTATAAGGTAAAAGGAAGGACAACCAGAAGCACAAGAGTGTCTGCTAGCCAACGTGAAGGTCAGACACAGCCTTAACAAGACTCAACTACCCCCACAACAGGAGCTATAGCAGGCATGCACCCCCCACTCCATACCAACTTGCCGCTCATGAAGAAAATGGAGTCCAAACTTGGCATCAATGCCAGGAAGCTCTAGAGAACACCATAAAGGAGTTGGTGAATGTGGTTAGAGCTTTGGCCCAGGTGCAGACGTTGGGTATGCAGAGACAAGCTGGAAACAAACTACTAGGGAAGGGACCTCAGCGACCAAGGCCCCAGCATGAAGAGCTCGTAAGAGGAGAGCGTCAGCATACCGACTTCATTCGTTTGTCAAACTTGCGATTAAGGTCGGAAGTCCATAGGGTTCATGAGGGTGAGAAAGACGACCAGTAACATGATAGCTCAGGTCAAGAAGAGAGCTCTAGTGAAGCGGACCATGAATGCAGAATGAATCAATGTTTGTAGAGTCATGAAAATAGCCGAAGGCACAAAACCTCGGATCATCATTCTCGTGACCATCAAGATGAAAGGAGTCAATGGACAACCAGCCAATGGTCCGAGACCTTAGACCCCATCATTGAAGAGTTGCTTCAAAGGGTAAAGTAGTTAGAAAAGAGACCCGTGAACTAGAATGGCCAAGACCCCCATGAGGAAAGAACGCCGTTTACTAGGGAGATTGAAACAGAACCTCTTCCTCGCAAGTTTAAGCTCCCCAGCATTCCACTGTACAATGGGGACAACAACCCATATAGCCATTTAGATGCCTTTAACGTCCAAATGGATCTTCAGACCTCTAGCTCATTAGTGAAGTATCGAGTCTTCCCTACCACTCTCGAGGAGGTACAGTGAACCTAACTCCGGGACCTTCCAGCCCGCAGCATTTGTAGCTGGGAGGAGTGCCAAATGAAATTCCTTAACCAATATAAAACACTAAAGAGGTAGCTTACCCTGTCATGCCACCTGACGATGATCTTCCAATGGAGAGACGAATCACTTAAGGACTACATCACTCGATTCTGATGCGAGATCAACAACGTGGAAAACCTGTCAGATGAAAATTTCGTTACAGCCATCTTAGCCGGACTCCGTAAGGATGGGAAGCTATATGAAGATATCTATAAGTCCTCGATCAATAGTTTAGGTGAATTCTACGAGTGTGTAGCCAAAGAAATTCGATGGGAAGAAACCTTTGGTCTAAAGAAACCCAACTGGAGGGAGGAGGTGGATGGTTTTAGCAGGGATAAGAAGAGAGCCGAAGGCAAAAGCAATGGCAAGGGCCAGGAAAGTGGCTCCACTGGTTAGGTCGCAAAGAAGGTTAAAAATGAGCAGTCACAACGCCAAGGCCGCTACGACAGTTATACCGCCCTGTTAGATACCCTGGATAAAATCTTCGTGACCAAAAGAGGCAATGAGGATTTTGGGAGGCCTAAACCCATAAAAGCTCCTATCGAACGAAGAGACCAAAGTAAATTTTGTGCCTACCATAGCGAGGTCGGTCATAATACCTCTAACTATTGGGCATTGAAAGATGCCATCAAAGGCCTCATTAAGAGAGGTCGTTTAAGGGATTATGTGGTAAGGCCCTCAGGACAACGCCCCCCACATCCTCAATAATCGGGACAATATCCGCAGCAACAAGCCCCCATGCTTGAGGAAACACCTTCAATGAGGACTATCTTCACCATTCATGATGGATCTCATATTGCTAGCACCTCAAATAGGTCGTGTGATCATTATGTATGGGTAACGGGCTGTGTCTTGCTTGCAAGTCATGCGAAATACGAGAGGCCTGCCAAAAAGGCCAGATTAACCTCAAAAAGTATCATGTTCACAGAAGAAGATGCACGAGGAATCCATACCCCTAACAATGACGCAATAGTCATCCGTGCCAAGATTGGCAATGCTGATGTGAGGAGGATAATGGTTGATACCAACAGTTCTGTCAATGTGATGTATAAATGATGCTTCAACCAGTTGGGAGTAAGCTCAAGCCAGTTGAACCTTTCCTCCAAACCCCTTTAAGGATTCACTGGAGATAGAATAGTGTCGATAGGTAAGATCAGACTAACGCTCACCTTGGGAGATCTAGACCATTAAGCGACAGTCATGATAGATTTCCTAATCATAGACTGCCTCTCAACTTATAATGTTGTACTGGGTCGACCCACCATGAATGACCTGTACGTAGTCATGTCCACCAGGGTGCTTACTATTAAATTCCCAACCCTAAGTGGGATTGGATGTGTGCGAGGAGAACAGTAGATTGCTCGACACTGCTATGAGGACGCAGTTCAGCTCAGGGTGTAAGCCAAGAAAATACACGTAGTATCCAGAGGAGAACCTTAAGCAATGAGCATTAAAGGGGTCAGCTATGACCTCAACCCTCTTGAGGTAGACACTGAACAAGCCATTGGTCTAGTCGAGGAGCTCAAAGAGATAAGGGTCAGCAAAGAGGACGAAGAAAGGTGCCTTAAGATAGGGAAGTGCTTGCCGCCTAACGTAAAAGCACAACTTGTTAGATTTCTTAAGGCCAATTTAGATATCTTTGCCTGGAACCATGAGGATATGGTAGGCATTGACCTCGGGGTTATGTCACATAGACTCAACATCGACCCTTGATACAAACCAGTCTACCAAAAGACAAGGCCAATAATAGCCGAGCGCTATGCCGCATTGAAGGAGGCGGTGGACAAGCTGTTAGTGAACAAATTCATTCAAGAATCCCACTACCATACCTGGGTTGCTAATCCTGTCCTTGTGAAAAAGAAAAATGAGAAATGGAGGATATATATAGACTTCACTCACTTGAATAAAACCTACCCAAAAGATAGCTTTCCTTTACTGAGGATTGACTAACTTGTGGACGTAATAGCGGGGTATAAACTCCTCAGTTTCATGGATGCCTATTCAGGGTATAATCAAATCCTGATAGCCACAGAAGATGAAGAACACACATCGTTCATCACCGATCATAGGTTATATTGCTATAAAGTAATGCCTTTCGGGCTTAAGAACACAGGAGCAACTTACTAGTGACTAGTAAACAAGATGTTCCGTGACCAAATAGGCAAAATAATGGAGGTATACATGGACAACATGTTAGTGAAGTCCACGTAGCTAGCCAATCATGTCCACCACCTAGATGAAATGTTCCGAGTCTTGAGGAGGTATCCGATGAAGTTAAACCCACTTAAATGTGCATGTGCATTTGGGGTTGCCTTGGGGAAATCTCTCAGCTTCATAGTGAATAACAAGGGGATCGAAGGTAACCCAAAAAAGATTAAAGCTCTCCTTAACATGTGGTCTCCAGCCGGTGCTAAGGATGTACAAAGCCTAAACGACCAAGTTGTGGTGCTCAGCAGATTCATCTCAGAGGCAATAGATAAGTGTGTCCCCTTCTTTGACATTCTGAAGAAGGCAAAAAGGTTCAAGTGGACACAAGAATGTGAAGTCACTTTTCAATAGCTTAAATGGTATCTTGGGCAAGCTCCACTTTTGTCAAAGCCAAAAGAGGGTAAAAAACTAATCATATACTTGGGAGTGTCCTAACACGCCCTCAGTGCAGCTCTGGTATGAGAAGAAGGAGGAGCTCAACTCCCTGTGTATTATGTGAGTAAGCAACTACTGGATGCTGAGACAAGATACATACCGATGGAGAAACTTACCTACTGCTTGGTTATTGCGTCAAGAAAGTTACGACCTTACTTCCAAGCCCCTAATATAAAGGTTCTCACTTAATTCCTACTTAGATAGGTCTTGCAAAAAATAGATGCTTCTAGCTAGCTGCTCAAATGGGCTATTGAGCTTGTCTAGTTTGACATTGAATACAAACCCAAATCGGTAATTAAGGGGCAAGCTCTAGTCGATTTCATCGTGGAATTCATGAGGCCCATGTAAAAAGAAGTAGGAACTTCAGAGGCCCCGTGGTGGGAGCTGTATGTGGATGGGTCATCGAACAATCAAAAGGCCGGGGCAGGGATGCTTCTCATAAGCCCAGAAGGGCATAAAGTCCTTTACGCTTTGAGATTTAATTTTCAGGCTACCAATAATGAAGCCGAGTATGAGGTATCATTGGCTAGACTATGGTTGGCCAAGAAAGTGTGAGCTAAAAGATTAAAGATCTTCAGTAATTCTCAACTTGTTGTCAACCATGTAAATGGTGAATACCAAACCCAGGGTTCAAGGATGATTAAGTATCTCCAGAAAGTCCAAGAAATGTTAAGTTCCTTTCAGCAATATGAGATCAACCAGGTACCATGAGCTCAGAATGTGCACGCAAATGCCTTAGCTCGCTTAGCGATGGCTGAGGACATTGACCCCTTCAGGACGTTCCCAGTCAAGACTCTTTCATCCCCAAGTATTGAGCAGAACAATATCGTAATGGCAATTGTTAGATCGTCAGGATCCTGAATGAATCCAATCTTAGACTACTTGCAACAAGGTAAATTACCGGAAGACAAACTCGAGGCACAACGATTATGAGCTTGAGCCGCCAGATATTGCATCTGTGACGACATGCTATACAAAAGAGGATTCACAACCCCACTTTTGAGGTGCATCGATGGCAGCAACTATGACGCTGTTTTAGGGGAGATCTACGTAGGCCATTGTGGGAACCATGCAGGGGGAAGAGGCTATCTTTAGCCCAGAAAGCCTCTTGATAAGGGTTTTACTAGCCCACGATGAAGCAAAACGCCATTAACCTTGTCCAAAAATGCGATAAATGTCAAAGGTTCGTAAAAATTCCATGAGCAGCACCAGCTTACTTATGGAAGATGATTAATCCATGACCCTTCGTGATCTGGATGATGGATTTAATTGGACCGCTCCTGATAGCCTGTGGCAATTGCAAATATGCGGTAGTAGTAGCACATTACTTCACTAATTGGGCGAAGGCAAAGGAGCTTGCTGACATCTCATCCGCAAAGATCGAAAGATTTGTGTAGAGCATTATCATCTGTAGATTTAGAGTCCCTCAATAGATTGTGACTGACAACGAGACCCAATTAATAGTAAGTGCTTTATCTAGTTCTATAGTAACTTAAAAATAACAAAAAGCTTCTCGATCGTGGATCATTCGTAGGCTAATGGGCAGGTCAAAGCCGTTAACAAGATAATTAAATGTATCTTGAAGATAAAGTTAGAGGCCAAAAAGGGGGCATGGATGGACAAGCTCCCAAAGGTGCTGTGGGCTTACAAAACCATGGTGTGCAGCATTATGGGAGAAACCCCCTTTTTGATGGTATACGGGTGTAAAGCGATGATCCCTGTAGAACTTGAAGTAGCTTCTTAGTGAAAAATTACTTTCAACCCTAAAGACAATAATCAACTACTTGCCATAAATTTGGATCTTACTGAAGAAACAAGGGAGAAAGCCCACTTCAAAATCATAACCTATCAACAGTGCGTCACGAGGTATTACGACCGAAAGGTGCAAACTTAAAGTTTTAGATATGGAGATCTCATTTTGTGTCTTGTCCTCCTGGGAGTGTGAAAGGCCAGCGAGGGGACCCTAGGGCCTAACTGGGAAGGCCCATACATTATTAAAAGGGTTATTAGTAGCGGGCCATACCGCTTGGCAGATATGGAGGGAACAGAATTCCCTCGAGCCTAGAACACTGAGCACCTCTGCCGGTACTATCAATAAAACCCCCATTACTTGCAAAATCTTAATAAATATGAGCATTCATGTAATTATTTGTATTCTTGTGTAAAATAAAATAAAAGTTTTCAACGAAGTCCAGTGCAGAAAAATTGTTCATTAAGAGGCGTGTACTAGGTGATTTAGCATACTCTCATTTATCATTTCGCACGTTCAAAACACAAGAATGGAAGAAAAGGAAGCAAAATCCATTTAATTCTTAACAAGTTCATATAGAGTTTAAGAGCCACACCACAAAAAACGAAAAGAAAAAAAGAATCTAAGGCCCATAGCTTAGGGGGTCGGAGTATCAGGAGTGGGACCTTCCTGGGGGTGAGGGTCAAAAGGAGAAGTGGCAGAGGCATCTTTCAGTAGAGCACCAGTAGCATCAGTAACCTAGGGATCACCTTCTTCTCGAGCAGTACCTCCAATAGAGGAGGTCTCAGCAGTGGAGCCCATCTTGCCTCTAGAAGAGCTAGTCTGTGTAGCCCTTCTCTTGTAATGTTCGATGGCTTCAACAGCTTATGGACCAAAGAAAGAAAAATCCAACTCTGAGTGCTGCTCCTAGAGAGTGTAGAAGAAAGTTGAATAAGTCTTCATCACCGCTTGCTTTATTAATAAAGCAGACTCCGTTATAATCTTGGCAACTTCTTCCTTTACAAGAATAACCTCCTACTTGGCTACCTCTAACTCCTTTGCAACAGCCTTGGCTTGCTATTTCACTGCCCTAACTCACTGCTCGATGTCCCTAGCCCGCTGCTCTACTAAACCAGTGCATTATTTCATGACTTCAGCCCTCCGTCTCACCCAGTGAACTTGTTTAAGGGCTTCATCTAGGTCAATCTTTATTTTGGCTGGGTCGTTATTGGTTAGGCTAAGATTCACCACGGCAGCCTCGTGATCTGCTTCTGCATGGGACAAGGTAGCCTCAGAGTTCCTGACTTTCTCCTTCAGGTCTAGCACCTCAGTAGAAGCGATGGCTAGTTTGCTTTCGAGGTCCTCCCTTTCCTTGTTTCTGGCATGGAGACCTTCCTCTATTTTTAGCAACACAAGCAAGCCTTAAAAAGTTAGCCAAGTTAGATTGTAGAATAAGCAAGAGAACTAGAATGAGAAAACTTCACTTACCACCAGGTGATGGCGAGTCTCATAGCTCAACATTCTCTTGGGGACAAACTCCTCGGCCTCCAACACTTCAATCCTGTTACGAGACCCCAAGATTGTGTAGATATTATCAATGAGCATCTCGATGTATTCCCTCATCCTAGAGTCTAGCTCAACTGTCAGCTCCGTAACAGTCTCTGATGCAGCCTATTTTCAAGGAACAACCTTTTTCTTCCCTTTCTCCGCCCTTTGCCTTTTGGGAGAGGGCTCGGAAAGAGCAATACCTTTGGTCTTGACCGCTACCTCGAGCTGAAAGGCAGCCTCAACTACCACCTCGATTTGGGAGGTAGGGTTTGGCTCTTATGAAGGCTTGGTCCCCAGAGCCAAGGGCTGGTCTTTGGTAGTGGGGGCTGTAACCATATCAGGATTCAGAGTGGTCTCCTCATCATTAGAGGGTGGTAACTTTAAAATGAGTTCCAACATTTTGTTGCAGTTCAAGAAATTGGCTGGAGGGACCGGTATGGTAGGACGAATGCCTATCTCCTTTGTAATTTTAATATTTTTGGCTGGGGAAAGCTTGTGAAACCAAAGGAGGTCATCATCGAAACGAAAATCATTTTCAAGGTCCTCGGCAAAAGTGAACCAATCCAAGACCCCAAGCTCTTCTTCCCGCAAAATTGGTTTCTGACCGATCCTGTCTGCAAAATAGGACAAGTTATAATCAAGGATGGATATAGAATAAGACTAAGTTGTGACTTTAAGCTCGCTTATCGAGAGTAACAATGAATCTAAAGTTTTTAAGATCACGCAAGGAAGGACACGGGATATAGAACCATCGGGTTTCATAATGCCCCGTATTAGATTTCCCTTTAGCATCCCCCTGCGATAGAATCTTTTTGTGCGCCATAGGTCGAGCTGTGAGATAATAAAGCCCATCCGATGCATTCACACACCTAAGGCTAAACAAATAGCACAAAACCTCGACTGACAGCAGTGAAAAGCCATTGCCTGAATAAATCAATGCCAATGAAATGAGCTGGGTAATATAGTTCGAGTAAGTTGGGCTAGACTAAGCCCCACTTTGTTCAGGAAATCAACAATAAAAGGGTGGATTGGAAATCTAAGGCTCGCCACAAGGTGCAGGAAACTAATAGCAATAAATCTCGATGGCGGATTAACCACGTAATCATCTGGAAATAGAATCATGAGATGGCATCTCTTGGGAATCTGATACATCTAAACTGCTTTTTACAGCTCGTGATAACAGACAGAGGAAGCATGCGTGCTAAACACATGATGACCCAATGGTCATGGATCCGTAGCGACCACTTGAATCTCAACGGGGTGTGAATGGGTAGTAAAGCCCCTGGCGACCTCTCCGTTCCTTAAGATCGCTCCACTGAGGCATTGTGCCAACCCCACATTCCAAGCTGGGGAGCCCAGTTCATCATCTTCATTCCTACTGCGAGGATGGTGACGTCCATGACCTGTGCCCATTTACATAAACGAAAATGATCGGTCAAGTCACTGCAACCAGACCTTACCAAAAGACTAAGACTAACAACTCCCTATGTGGCAGGCCATGAATATCCCGAGTCACTCATCTATAATCTGAACTCCTATCGACAAGCAAGATCTAACGATCAAATCATAAAGCCCGTATGACAAAAGCTAGACTCGAGATGATGAACAGAAAACCTAAAGTCCGCCAACGGGATTGATAAGATAAACTGAACTAAAATAGAAAAGGAGAGGAAAGAAAATGCATGAACGATTGACCCCAACCTACATCTTCATTCCTCAAACAACAACAAATAGGTTCCATAAATTACAAATCGAAGAAGTGTAGAAACGGCAAAGTAAAGGAAAGCTTACCGTGACTAACCAAAATGGGAGACCTAGGATCGCATATAAAGGTGCTTTTTCGACGAGCAAAACTTGGATCATTGCCGAGAAAATGAAACAGCATGGAGGATTGCAAAAGACGAGATGTGGTTGCAGTGGGAGACTGAAGAAGTGCACAGAAAGAGCTTTGATTTTCTTTAAGTTTCAAATGGCAAACAAGGGGGAAAGAGAAGCCCCTCTCCCACTTATAAAGTACGTGTATCACCGTTAGATCAGGGAGCCCATCGACTACCCATGATTCGACGATTCAGCAAGTGCCAATAGAAGAGCTGACAATACTAGCACACACACGCACTCGAAGTAGGAATAATCATTATGACCTAGTCATGAAAAGTCAAAAAGTGACCTACAAGAGGAGTGAAAGCATGCCAAACGGCCTATAAGGCCCCAGGTCACAAGTGACGGGTCATAATCCCTGGCTTCAGAGTTCTCGCATCCAAGAAATGCTAACCATGCACCAAACTCTTACGCGAGCCGTGTCCAAGAAGTGCGTCGAGCACCAAACTCTTGCATAAGCATGCCACAAAGGCATCCTTACCTGATGACCGAGGTACACTTAGTCAGGTTTGAGGGATCATCCAGAGTTCTTACGTCTAAAAAGTGCTAGCCATGTATTAAACTCTTGCGTGGGCCATGTCCAAGAAGTGCTTCAAGCACCAAACTCTTGCACGTGCATGACACAAAGGCATCCTCACCTGATGATCGAGGTACGCTCGGTTAGGTTTGAGGGATCATTTAGAGTTCTCGTGTCTAAGAAGTGCCAACCATGCACCAAACTCTTGTGCGAGCCATATCCAAGAAGTGCCTCGAGCACTAAACTTTTGCTTAAGCATGCCACAAAGGCATCCTCACCTAATGATCGAGGTACACTCGATTAGGTTTGAGGGATCATCCAGAGTTCTCACGTTCAAAAAGTACTAGCCATGCATTAAACTCTTACATGAGCCACGTCCAAGAAGTACCTCGAGTACCAAACTCTTGCACGGGCATGCCACAAAGGCATCCTTACTTAACGATCGAGGTACGTCCGGTCAGGTTCAAGGGTCCACCCAGAGGTCTCATGTTCCAGAAGTGCCAGCCATGCACCAAACTCTTGCGTGAGACGCGTCCAAGAAATGCCTCATGCACCAAGCTCTTGCGCGGGTAATATCATATCTGCATCTAAGAAATCCTGATGACACCAAATTCCTATGAGGATCGGGATCTTCTCGTGTAGCTAAAAATGACCTCACAGCCAAGAAGTGCTCAAGCATTCTGACACTTGAATTCATGATCGACAAAAGGGCACACTAATGCCAGTTTCACTGCCAACTGAAACAAAACAATATGACCAATTGTCCCAGAATTGACTTAATGAATGCTAGCATTGTTCGACGGTACTCGGGTCACAATTCGCGGGAATGAACGATGTAAGCTACGACCTATCAAGTCGCAACCATGGCACCTTTAGGGTAACAGAATTGTAAGTAAGGACTCTGCTGGTGGAATACAACTCCCAGCCCGCAAAGTGAACTAAGAGTTGGGGGACTTGATGTTATAAGCATTTTTTAGTCCACTTTGAATAGATCGGTTAAGGCCCATTAAAAAAAAGGCCAACCAAAAATAAGGCCCAAGATACATAACCACCAAGATTGCTGAGTGGGATACTAGCTCACCACCCTTAGGACCAGCTCGCTAAACAGGACATGACGTATAGATCGTCTCTTTGCCAGGCTATTCCAGATGGATGAGTAGTAAGGTTAATTCCACTAGACAGCAAGTCACCCAGTACTAACCGAGGTTGCTAGGGTAGCGAGCTAGGTACTAATGCAGAGGCCTAGTCATTTGTGAAGGGCACTTATCTCTAACTAATAAATCAGCTTCCGAAACTGACATATCAACTCCTAACAGTTTGATAATGATATACCCAGCATTTATTATCAGACGCCAAGCATTTATTGCATTATGTGGCAAAAATAATCATTTTGACTATAGAACAAATTACACTTATAGCCCTCCCTTCTTCTATAAATTGGGGAGAAAACCTTTGCATGAGTAGTGTAAAAACGATATATATGTTTAGACTCTGCCAGATTGTCATCACGTCTTGTATTTCTGACCAAATTGAACAAAAAACCACCTCATAAAAATTAATAAAAGAATCTCTGTGGACGCAGGGGCCGATTAGCTTTAGCTAAACCACGTAAAATCTTTTGGTGTTTGTTGCTTTTCCTTCTTGCTTCTCTTTCTTCCTCTTTCTTTGGTTTATTTCTGCAACTTGCAGTATGGGGTGATTCCGAACTGATATCTATTGACCAAATTTTACTATCAACAATAATTAATTAAAAAGATAATAAATATTAATTTCAATATTTTATATATTTCAAGACTTTAATTTTAAGTTTTTTGGGGGCAAAATTTAACCATTCTATAGTTGAAGGGATTTTCTTTTTACATTTTTTTCTAGTATATAATATGTTATAACCACTTGTATAAAGATAAAAAAAATTAAATTTTATTCTTTATAATTTCTCTCAATTTCTTAATTAGATCATTATAACTTAAATGTTTAAAACTGATTTTTTATATTTATTTTATTTTTAATTAGATATTTCTTATTAAATTTTTTTACCATACATTGTCAATAATGAACATATGTAAATAACAACCTGTCATTGGTTAATAGTCTAAGAGGAATGTGATTCCAAAATTTTTTCCAAAAACAAAAGAATTTTATAAAATATTATAACTTTTATACATTATTTGTCACTTAAAAAAAAGGTATCTAACTTTTTTATCAACAATTGTTAAGTGACATTAACAATGTGTTATAACATGTATCAATTATTAATGGGATTTAATCAAAAAGTGATGAAAGATATTTAATTAAAAATAAAAAATAAATATAATGACTTAATTTTAAATTTTAAATTATGAGTAACTAATTAAAAATAAAATAAAAATATAAAGAGACATGGAGTAATTTAAAACAAAATACTTAAAAATGCTTATTGATGTAATAATAAGGCAAAAGCAGTTACTTGCACAGAGCATAAGTTATTGACACAGTGGAACAAACAAATCTTTTTTGTCTCTGTTCTTTATGCATCATTTTCTCAAATTCAATTTATTAGTTGAGGTAGAACTTGGAGTGGCAAAATGAAGTTAGATTTGCCTTCTGTTCATTCAAGGTGGACAACACACCAGATTTTGTAGGATTGTTATCCTGTGCAAAACTTCAACCTGAATATATTTCTTTTAAAATTTTTTCATCAATTAAAGTTATTTGTTTCTCAAAATTAGTGTTAGCATCTCCACTTTGAAATCTAGGGTTTCCATGCAAAATTTTTCCATTTTTTCAATACTTTATTTTAATGTATGCAATTGACACTTCTCGTCCACTCTTTCCCTAAATCATGTCAACATGCATTCCTCATTGTTAACATATAAATCCAGTCAACTTAAGTCCAAAGCCTCCAAATTGCCAATTGATAGTGCAAAAAATAACAAGAAAGGGAAAAATAGGAACAATAAGATGACACTAGGAGTTTTTAATGTGGTTTGACTAAAATCAATGCCTATGTCCACGATTGTTCATTTTTCTGTATATTTTGGCAGAGTAACAATATATGTTATTTTTTTATATCTCTTGTACAATGATTTCAACCCTTATATATAGTGGTTGGGACATTACAATTTGGATGCAATTGATTACACTTTCATAATAGATAATAACGGATAGGTAATTAATTGACTCTTCCTCGAATTGAATCATAATGAGCTTCTGGATGATGGTTAGGAAAGTGTGCTTTGAGCTACGGGTTAGACTTCGTCCTCAACGACCTGAAGCTACACACATTAGGTTACTTTGACCCTTATTGACCAGCGATCTGGGTTCGCATTTGATGATCTGATGCCTTGTTCTAGTGACCTAAATCCTGGATGAACTGGGTCCTTATCAATTGGACTTGTCCATTGGGCTTTTACCAGCCTATTTATATGGTTCCAAAATTACTCACAATATTATCCCCCAGTTCTCAGTGCGATCTGTGGATTGAGAGCTATAGTTTGTTGGTAAAAGTTAGCAACTGTGATCTGTCATGCCATTATTTAGACTTCTATCCCATCATTCTATTTATGCCAACCCATGCCATCATTACCGTATTTAATGCATGCATTTTTCCATAGCTATTAGCGTAGTGATGACTAAGCCTTGTTATTTGCTGGACCATCAAATCAAGGGCAATTGATCAGTTTCCAGATCTAACGGTGAGGCTATGTGAGCTATATAAGGTAAGAAAAATCCTCTTTCCTTCTTGTTATTTTTGAAATCCGACACTCTACTTCTTACTTGTTTCTTAAGCTCACAAACATTTGCCACCATTCTTCATTTTTCTACTTTGCCAAATTTGTAATAGGATTCTTTGGATTCGAGTTGCCAGGGACTAATGTTATGTATCATTCTCTTTTCAGAACTCCTATCGTCTTATTAATACGGTAAGTTCTCTCAAGACACCCTTGACTCTAAGCTTCTATTTTCATGAATACCTTGCTCTATGGGTTTTTGGTGTCTTGATACTTAGAGAGTTCGATAATGTGTGCCTGTTAGTTGCTAAGAAATTTTGCATGTTGGTTGATTCTGTTGTATGCTTATTTGCACACCTTTTGTTGTTTATAAAAGCTAGCATGCAATCTATTTGACAAAATGCTTGTAGGTATTAGGGTCATAGATCGTCAAATTTAGCTTTCTACCTATTTCCCAAGTCTTAGTGACTTGATGGGCTCATTGGTTGAGCCCCCCATGTTTTCAATGGTTTGGGTCTTAGGTATGGTGATATGAGGCGTGTATGACCTACTGTATAGGAAATTCCCTGTTAGAAGCCTTAGCTTTTAGGTATGGTCTACTTGCAGTAACTTGGCTATTCCTTTTTCTGTGTAGATATCTGTAGTTCATAAGCACCATGGTCACCAAATAGGGAGTGCTAATGTTCTTGCCTCTCCAGTTCGGAGTGAAGAGCAGGTGTGTGTCAACAAAGAAATCGCCTCTGGGAGCAACGAGGTTGCTAAGGAGTTTGTGGCTCGTTCTGGCCCTATTGAGGATCAACAAGTCGCTGGGAGATAGAGGTCTTCTGTTCGCATGGTGTTTACTCACCATGCTTTGACCATTAAGTTTGATGAGCTTAGGGGAATAGCTTAAACTTACCACTTCCCTAAGGGCTGCCGCATCATGGCTCCCCCATTTGATCACCATGCAGCTTATCCTTTTATTGGGTTTGTTGCTATTAGCACTCACCACCTTAACATCAGGCTTAGGTTCCCAGTTCACCTTTATGTGGTTAATTTGTTGAATAAACTAAAACTTTACCCCTTCCAGCTCATACCTAACTCATATTCCTAACTTACCTCTTTTGCACTACTTATCTTAAGAATAATCTCCCACCTCCTTCTGTAAGGGTTCTCTGCTATCTTTATTGTATCAAGGGCATAGGTCAGTGAGATGGGATATGCTACCTCACATCTTGCCAGACTAACCATAAGAGAATCTTACCTTAGGGTGATGCAAAGGGAAAATTCAATGTGGGGAACTATAAAACCCATTAGTTTTATATTTCTTGCCCATGCCTTCATCATTTTCATAACTTTGGGTTCATCCTTTCTCCTGGTAGGCGAGTTGAAGACGTGTGAGCTTGTATGAGTTCATATACTTATTTTATTCTTAGTTTGATATTTTATTTCATTTTACAAATAGGGCAGGTAAGGGGCAGAGAAGGTAAAGTGTTAGGCCAATTTGTTGCTGTGGATGACCTCAAGAATGACGAGAACCTCCTGTGTTCCCACAAGCTTGCTCTAGCCTTGAACGTTGAGCTTCTTGATAGCATCACAAACCTTGGAGCTCATGGAATTAAGGTGGTTAGCCTAACAAACTTTTAAGAATATGAAGATATGGTGAAGCTCAACCTTCGCATGCCATTAGCCCCTCTTTTTACTCAATTTACTAACTTTGTTGCTATCATAACCCCTGCTATTGTTGCAGCCTTTGCTGTTGCAAATTAATCTTCTTCTATAACAGTAGCGATCTTGCAGGCACTGGTTCCCATTTCGTAAACTAAGGTGGTCGAGGTCACAGATGAGTTAGTGAAAGCTCCCACCAAGAAGGGAAAGTCCCCATCTGAGCCTTCTGCCAAGAAGCAAAGAGTGGACAAAGGGAAGAAAATGGTTGCCATGATAGAATAAGTGGCATTTGAGGTCACGACCCAAGAATAACCTGACTGCCTTAGCCTAAAGGCAGGGGAGTATTATGACTTCCTCTAGCAGAACATAGACCTAATCTTAGGGACCCACATCAAGCCAATGGAGTCGGAGGAGATATTCAGTGAGGGTTTGATAGGTTATATAGCTTGTCATGGTATGCTAGTAAGTTAAGTTCTTTCACTTTGGTTCTTTTGTCTCTTTATGAGATAACTTAACCATTTGGTTTATTAGAGTACACTAGGGGCAATGAAGCTAAGGGACAAGCTCTTAACTTGGGAGGAGGACAAGAAAAAGCTTGAGGGTGACTTGGCCACCATGACCACTGGTTGCTCGAGCTAAAGGACAGAACATAAATACTTGAGACCCAATTGAGAAACGTCGAGTTCACCAAGAAAGAAGTCGAAAAAGCTCTATCTCGTGAGGTGGCAAATCGCGAAGCTGTCATGTCTAGCCTTACTTCTAATCTCAATAAGGTTGTTGATGAGTTATCTAAAGTAAAGGATGAACTGGACATAGTAGTGTGATGAGCTGAAGTTGTTGAGAAGGAGAATGAGATGGCCAGGAATGAGGTTGGTCTAGCAAAAGAGGAGATTGCTTGAGCTAGGGTAGACACTGCTCTAGCTAAAGTGGAGACTACTACGCTGGTCACAAAAGTGGAGGAAGATATGGTGTCTGAAACCATTGTCGGCTTCTTGTACACTTTATGGAAGGAGCACTTGAAGATGGACTTTTCATTTTTTAGTGGGGATGTTCACGAGGCCATTAAAGGCTTCAAAAAAGCCACGAAGGCAACTTCTCACAATAAAAGTGTGAAGGTCGTAGGTGAAGTTTCTCCTACTTAGGGTGTTATTCAAGGAGAGAGCAACTAGCAAGTCATGGAGGCTGCTAATGACCAAATGATGGATGACTTGCTTATCCTATATGCTGACCCTCCAGCCCAACAGAGTACAGCTCCTAAGGGCTAACCTTCTTCTTAGGCCATGACTGCTGTAAGCTAATTTTGAGTTTCCTTTCTTGAATTTTCGTATGTACATTTACCACATTGAACGAGGTTTTTGATGAACTTCTTCTTTTATAACTTTCTTACTTTATTTTTTAATGCCAAGTTGAATGTTTAATAGGTCATAGATAATAACTCAAAGCTTAACATGAATACGCTTCAGCTTACAAACCATTGCTCAATAAATATGTCAAGTTGAATGCCCAGTAGGTCATATGAATGTGCCTCAGCTAGAAAACCATGACTTTGTAAATATGTCAAGGTGAATGCCCAGTAGGTTGCATGAATGCTCCTCAGCTAACAAACCATGACTTTGTAAATATGTCAAGTTGAATGCCTAGTGGGTTACATAAATGCGCCTTAACTAATAGATGATGACTTTGTAAATATATCAAGTTGAATGCTTAGTAGGTCATATGAATGCACCTTAACTAGCAACCATGACTTTGTAAATGTCAAGTTGAATGCCTATTAGGTCGCATGAATGTGCCTTAATTAGCAAACCATGACTTTATTTATGTTAGAACTAAGATGAATGCCAAGTAAGCCATAAACAAGGACTCTTAGGTTAACTTGAATGAGCCCTAGCTAGCAAACTATGGCTCTTTTAACCCTGAGAATAGCTCACTTCCTAAATAACATTATAGGATTAGAAGGGCGAGCTTAAATTTATTGAAAATATGGGTGCAGATGTTCAGCATTCTAAGCTCATGAAACTTTAGCTCCATTTATATTTATTAAGTGATAAGCTCCATTTCCTAAGTCTTCTTTGATAATGTATAGGCCCTCCCAGTTTGGACCTAGTGTCCCATCATTGGCCTTGCGAGCTCCAGGTAGAATAAGGCATAGTCCAAGATCACCAATTTTATAGTACCAAACTTGGACCTTCCTATTGTAGTATCTCAACTTATTGTTAATAGGTCATGATCCTAAGGTGAGCTATTTCTCTTTGTCTCTTTTGTCAAGTCAAGGTTTACAGCGAGCAATTGATTGTTATCCTCTGGATTGAAGGTAGCTCTTCGTTGTGAAGTTACCTTAAGTTTTACTAGAATCATGGCCTTGGATTCGTACATCATTGAAAAGGGAGTTTCTCTTGTGATGTTACAAGCTGTGGTTCTGTAAGCCCAAAACACCTTTTGTAGCTCGTCTACCTATGTCCCTTTCTTAGCTTCCAACCTCGTCTTCAAGATTTATTTGATGATCTTGTTAATAGCCTTGACTTGTCCATTGGCCTGAGGATGGTTTATAATTAAGAAACATTTCACAATATTGAGATCGTTATAGAATTTAATAAACTACTTACTATTAAATTGGGTCCTATTGTCAATCACGATCCGCTGAGGAACTCTAAACTTGCAAATAATGTTAGTCCACATGAACTTTTCAAGTTCTGAGATAGAGATCTCCGCTAGTTCCTTCGCCTTTACTCACTTGGTGAAGTAATCTATATCAACCACTGCATGCTTGCACTTCCTGCAACCTGTAGGGAGTGGTCCAATCAGGTCCATGCCCCAGATCGCAAAGGGCCAAGGATTGACCATCTATTGCAGGTAGGCTGGTGGAGCTCGTGGGACCTTGGCGAACCTTTGGCACTTGTCCCACTTTCTAACGAGGTCAATGGCATCCTGCTTCATCGTAGTGCAGTAAAAACCCTATCAAAGTGCTTTTGGAGCTAGAGATAGTCCCCCTAGCATGATTACCACAATGGCCAACATGAATCTCTTTCAAAAGGGTAGAAGTGCCCGTCACAGGTGGAACTAGGCCTCTAATTGGTAATACATCTAGCTATGCTGTTCTATGTGACCCTCAGGCTAGTTAACTACAACGTTTGAACTCTTGTTGGTTCTTCCTCTAACCATCGCTATTGGATAGAAAATCAAGAAGAATGTAGTTTAGGGCCCTTCTTCTAGCGCCAAAATGTTGATGTGCAAATCCAGTCAACTTAAGTCAAAAGCCCCCAAACTGCCAATTGATAGTGCAGAAAATAACAAGAAAGGGAAATATAGGAAGAACAAAATGACACCAGGAGTTTTTAACGTGGTCTGACTTAAATTAATACCTACATCCACGACTATTCATTTCTCTATATATTTTAGTAGAGTAATAGTATATGTTATTTTTTTATATCTTTTATACAATGATTTCAACCCCTATATATAGTGGTTGGGTAATTTCAAAAGCACAACAGGGTCATCATCCGAAATTACCCACAACACTCACAAACTAAATTTTGTGTACCAAACCTTCTTTATAAAATTGATTGTGATTACGATAAATTAAAGATTGAAGGTGGTATTGATCATGTGTGACATTGAACTTCAAGGATATTGGCTTGTTGTGAGCAAAACATCGTTAACAATTTAATTGTGAAATACAAGATAAAACTTTGATATTAACACCAATTTTTCATGCGATATCTCACCATTTATTTGATCATGGTATATAAAAAATTATGAATAAAAAGAGATCAATTATAATATCAAGATTATAATAAAATATTATTTTAAAAATATTAAAATTTTAAGATGATGTAGAATTAAAATTTTATCACTAAATTTCATATTTTAGAATGATGATTATATTTTGAATATAAAATATAATCAAATAATATATGATTTATAATATCATAAACTCTTTCTAAATTTAAAAAAATAGTATTTCCAAATCAAATAATATTTATTTCAATAAATATATAAATTTCAATAGTATAATATTGATAAATAGAAAATCTTAAAATTTTTATAATATTACATTTAAAAATATATAACATAAACAAATCAATGATGATAAATTACAACGATATAATATTATATTGAAAAATATATTTAAATATATTTTATATTTAAAATATAACCATTATTTTAAAATAGGAAATTTAATAATAAAATTTTAATTTTATTTAAAAATGTTAAAAAATTAATTATATATCAAATTTTTATATAAATTGCAAAAATATATTATTATCTTTAAAATCATATTTGATTAAAAGATGAAAAAATCAATTATTTTTATTAAAAAAAGTGTGAAACATATGTCATTTGCTCATAATATAAATTGCAATATCATATTACTTTAAAGAATATAAACAACTTTTTTTAAATGTAGAGTAAAAATTTTATCTCTAATTTCTTACTTTAGAATTATGGTTATATTTAAATATGAAATATAAATAAATAATACACGATTTAAAATGTTACAATCTCTTTATAAATTTGAAATGACAGCCTTCCAACATCAAATAGTAATTTTAGTAAACATATAAATTATAACAATATAATATTATTAAATACAAACTCTTGAAATCTTTATAATATTATGTTTAAAAACATATAATATAGACAAATTAATGATTTAAATTTTTGTAATATAATATTACATTTAAAAGTATATTTAATCATATTAATTTTTTATCTAAATTTTAAATCAATGGTTATGATAAAAAAAGTATCTTATTGTAACAATACAATATTATAATTAAAAATATATCAATCACGTTTATATTTAAAATATAATCATAATTCTAAAATAAAAAAATTTGATAATAAAATTTTATTTTTCATGTTAAAAAAATAAAACATACGTTAACTTTTTATATAAATTATAAAAATATAATGTTATACTTAACAATATATTTGATTATAAGATGATAAAATCGATGGTTATTATATAAAAATATGAGATATTTCTCATTGATTTACTTATAATATAAATTACAATAATATTATATTACTTAAAATATATTCTTAACATAAATTACAACAATATAATATGAGCAAATACATGATTATAAATTTTAAGAATACAATATTATGTTTAAAAATATATTTAATCATATTACTTTTTATCAAAATTTCAAATAAATGATTAGAATAATATATATATATGTCATATATCTTATTGAAAGACTATAACAATATAATATTAAAATTTAAAAACATTTAAATATATTTTATATTTTAAACATAAAAATAATTTTATAACATAAAATTTAATAATAAATTTTCATTTTACATTGAAAAAATGAAAATATATATCAAACTTTTTATATAAACTATAACCGTATAATATCAAAATCTTATTTGAACTAATCAATGATTATTCATGAAAAAATTATGCGGTATATTGATTTGCTTATAATAGAAATCGCAATAATAAAATATTAATAGATTAATTTCCTATTTTAGAATTATGAATATATTTCAGATATAAAATATAATTAAATATATCTTGGAGTAAAAATACTTCATGAAAAATCATCATCTATCATCCCAATATGAAATCAATACTTTCTCATATATATATATATATATATATATATCACATAATATGAGTGTAAGATGCACTTTAGAAATTAGAGTGGACATCATGTCGTTGATGAGAAAATCAAGAAATCATTCCTTTAATTATTTGTTATTTATCAACTTAGAGTCATTGATTTCTTCATCAACAGTTGTCATGATTCATTTTATCCTCTATAGTTCAAGATACAATTTACAGGAGCCAGATCTTATATCATATATACATACATACATGTATGTGTGTGTATGTATGTACGATGCAAAGATGCAAAAATTCTCTTTTAATTTTAGATAGTTAGATTTTGCCTCCATAACTTAAAAAAATTGAAATTAAAAGCCTTGAATCACACAAACCTTTGAATAAATACTCATCATCTACTTAGTTAAACATTTTATTTAATTAAATACCTTTATGAATTTTTAACCAAGAATCATATGATTGTTGTATGTTGATTAACATATAATTTTTACACACATAATTTTGTTCATTTTCATGTTTTTAATTAAAATTTTATATGTCTAATTTAATTTACATTAATTACATTATGGAGAATTTGTGTGTAAAAAAAATAATGTAATAAAATATCATCCAATATTATTGTAATACTTGTCAAAAAAAATATGAAGAATTTATGTAGTTATATAAATCAATTAATTAAATGAATAATGGATATTAATCTAATATTTTATATAGTTTAAGGATTTAATTTTAAACTTTGAAAGTTATGGAGGTAATATCTAACCATCATAAAATTGGAGGTTTTTTTTATATTTTTTCCTTCTATATAATATGTTATAACCACTTGTAAAAAGATAGAAAAAATATGTTAATTAAATTACTATGTTGTTCTTTTCAATTTCTCTTAATTTTTAATTAAATTTTTACAGTTCAAAAGTTTAGAATTTAATTACTATACTTGTTTTTATTTTTAATTGGATATCTCTTTTTTTTGGTTGGGTATTATCAATAATAATCAACTACTAGTTAATGAATTAAGAACAATGTGATTCCCTTTTTTTTTCCTTGAAAACAAAATAATTTCATAAAAAATTGTGAGTTTTATATATTATTTATCACTTAAAACACAAATAAAAAATAATATGTAACATCTTTATTAACAATCATTAAGTTACATCAATAAAGTGTTATAACATGTGTCAATTATTAATAAGATTTAACTGGGAAGTAATAAAAGGTATCCAATTAGACATAAAAAATAAGTATAAAGACTTAATTTTAAAATTTTAAACTATGAGCGTCAAATTAAAAATTGAGTGAAAATATAAAAAATAATTTAATAAAATTGAATATTACTTAAAAAAAGCTTATTGGTGCTATAATAACACATAAGCAATTACTTGCACAAAGCATAAGGTATGGACATAGTCGTGCAAATAAGTTTTTGTTGTCTCTCCTCTTTCTGTGTCAGTCAACATGCAAATTTGGTTTACTAGCTTTTACACTAGTTTCATTTTTATTCCTTAAGAATTTTTTTAAAAATTTTATCCCCTAACTTTTTGAAAGCATACAAACTTGCTCACAATATTAACTCCATCCTTTTTAGTGATAAAAATTCCTTACTAACTCACACGTTGACATTCAAGGCTGCATAAAACTAATTTTAAACCTTTTAAATGCTGAAAAAGGTTTTATTTTTCTTCAAAATTTCTAACATTTGCATAGTTGGAGTTTTGAGAGAAAGAAAAAAATGGTAACTCAGGCATCTTTACTTAACTCTAGAAGCATAATGATTTATTATTATCGTGGGAAAAGAGCCTGGTTTCTGACATCTTAAATAAAGACTAATTCAGGCATGCCATTTTGGAGTTGTAAGAATTGAGTATGCAAAGAAAAAAAAGACTTATAATTTTTTGGTTTAATGATTTTTATTTCTCCATTGAAGCTTATTGGTTGTTTCTTTGCAAAGAGGAATTGGGTGTTGTGAAATTTTTAGTGGGTTGACTTTTAACTGATAGATGATAAGGATTATGAGTTAATGCAACCATGAAGAAGGAATAACCTTCAGATAAACATAAAGCTAATAATCCAATAAAATAGTTGAAGCCAATTTGGCAGTATGGGACCTATAATCCAACAAAGTAATTGGGGTTCAACTTTATGAGTCAGATCTCGGATTACACAAAAACTTCTTTTTTATCCCTCTGCACATCTATTAATAGCAAGATATAAGTTCCATTTAAAGAGATTGAACACTTCACTCTCTTATTTAATTTTTTTCTAACTTAGCATCAGAAGGCTTTGGCTGTAATTACTGCATAAGCCTTCATGTAGGTGACTTTGACCACCGCAAAGCATTGATTGTTGGAATAATATTCTATACTAGCATAATCAATCAGTTTATTATATGTTGAATTATCAAATGTCAAATAGTATTGTTTGTTTGCTAGTCTAAATATGTGATCATATTATTATTAGGCTTTAGTATGATATTTAAACTATCCATGGATATATTGTTATGTGGACTTTATTTGTTAGACAACAACTGATAAGAAGGTTAGTCCTATTTGTTCTTATAAGGAGAGATCCCTATTCTCACCCTATATGTTATTATTGTTGCCCCAATGAGACAATAGACTATAACCTAATGACGACATCTAAGATAGAGAAGAATTTACCTCTTCTTTTTTCTTTCTCATAGGTAATCATGTATAGTGGCTATGGATATCGAATTATTACTAAGTGCGTGTTCAATTTAAAAATTACTATTTTACATATATACATGTTTTAGAATGCGATTAGATCTTAATATTTTGATGGCTTCAATTATTTGCAACATTAATTGTCTTCTATCATCAGTTATTGCACATTACAAAAGATTAAATGAAAACTGGAAGCTTCAATCATTTGAAACACTTTTATTTCAAATCTTCAAGTTAGTATTCTTAAATGAAGGCTATTAAAATTGAAGGAATAATATACTTCTATTAACCTATTTTTGAAAAAGATAAAGGAAAAGTAAATTTTTTTTAGGGAAATAGGGATTTGGTCCTGTATTATTCACTAATCGATTTTATGCTACTTACATACTTAGGCATGTTAAATTTCTTTTAATAGCTTTAAATTGGTATTAGAGCCCTTATATGCCTTTGCCTTGCTTGGGTTTTCACTTTTTTCTTTCATTTTCATTTTTGGCTGAAATTCGAATACTTAGTTGAATTCACTCTTTATGTTTTTTAGGAAAACTAATTTCAGAGAGATGTATGAAATTAAATTTTGAACATTTTGACTTTTGAATTAGCCAAAATTAAGCTTTCTAGGTTGAGAAAATGACAGATCATCCAATCGGGTCCCTTTTGAATTGGGTTAAACCAAGATAAACCTAGCTGGAGGTTGAAGGAGACCAAAAAAAAACCTATAGCTTGTAGGTTTTGAATCTATGCCAACCAAGTAGCAAAATGCACCTTTTACCAATTGTTTTATGAAATCTTCTTAGTTAACATAGCAATATATTTTCTATCCAATTTTAATTCCATTTTCCCCTTGTTTTAATTTCCTTCTCATTTTTTGGAAATGTTAAGAGGAGCTATTTGTGGAATATATTTACTGTTCTACACAAATGTTTTTGAAATTTGGTTTATTATTATTGTTCAAATAATACAAATTTAAAATGTGTTATTTGTTTACATTTTTTATGCATGGAAATGTTATTTCTAGAAAACAAGGAAATTACTTGAAAATTATGCTTTATTTTATGTTTTGTGAATTGCATACATTTGGTTAAATTAGAGATTGGCCCCAATGTCCCTAATTATACTGAATTATATATATTTGGATTAAATCACATATAGTATAAGACATCAATTGTAATTATGCATATTAACTATGATAAATTGGTAAAATTACATTACAGGATCTTAAAGTTTTATGATTTTTCTAAACAGGTATCTATTTTAAGTTTCTAATTAGATAATTATAGTTTATTATAATTTCTAATTAGATATTTATTATTAACATTATGTGAAAAAATGATGATATGACCAATATGAGGTACCTAATTAGAATATAAAATGAATTGTAGGTATTCAATTTGAAACTTCTTGTTGACAGTGGAATCCGATCGACTAAGAGAGTGCAGAAACTGAATCTAGCCAACCGAAAAGTTTAATAAACCCCAAACTACAATTTGATAATGTAAAGAGAGATAGAGAGATGGAGAGAGGAAGAATAAGAAGGACACTAAGATTTTTTAATGTGGTTTGATTAATCGACCCCAACGTCTATGGTAATTTATTTCTGGGAATGAGTTTACAGAGTTTCTATATATTGTTGATAGCTTGATCTCTGTTGTATCAATTTTTTAATGCCTACTATATAATGATCTTAACCTCTATTTATAGTGTTTGGGGGGTACCACATGTTAAAAAAAGGAAAGATTCCAGAATCGCAATTTGCTTTGTGGTTTCCCATGAAAATAAATATTTAATCATGCAAGTTGATACTCACAAGTTGGTACCCACAAGTTAATTCATTCTTGGATTTAACGACAGCAAGAGCGTTTCAATTTGTATGTTAACTCTCATTCCCAATAACCTAAAGTTGTCGCTTTAACCTTCGACTAGCGACCTAAAGTTAGCTCTTAGTGACCTGATGCCTTGTTTCAGCAAGCTCAATCCTGGTTGGAGCAGGCCTTTATTAAGTGGGCTTGTTTGTCAAACTTTTATCAGCCCATTTATATGGTTCTAAAAAAACATACACAACATTAGCCCCTAACTTTTAGTTCGATTTGTAGATTAAGAGTTGTAGTTCATTGGTAAAAGCTGACAACAGTGATTTGTCATGCCTTCATTTAGACTTTTTGCTCTATTGTTTTATCCGTGTTAATTTGTACCATCATTATTGGCATTTAATGCATGTAGTTTCCTATTTTCGTCAACGTGGCAGCTATGCTTTTTGCTAGGCCATTGGATTAGGGGTAGTTAATTAGCCTTTCGATCCAACGGTGAGGCTGATTAAGTTATAAGATGAAAAGAAACCCTTTTTTCCCTCTCATTTCTCACTTTGAAATTCTGGTGTCTCTGCTTCCAAGCTTTTCCCCAGGTACCATTGTTCTTTGGTATGGTCTGCTTATAATAGCCTGACTATTCCTTCTCCTTGTTTGTAGATGATTGTAGCTCATAAATGCCACCATTACTTGATAGGGAATGCTGATGAGCCTGATTCTTCAACTCTTAGTGAGGAGTTGGTATGTGTTCTAAATGAAGCGGCCTCCAGGTGTGGTGAAGTCACAAAGGAATTTGTTGTTTGTCCTGACCTCATTGAGGGTTAACAGGTCGTTAATGGTCTTGGATCCTCAAGTGGCGTAGTGTTTAAGCATTATCCCTTAACCATTAGACTTGACAAGCTTAAGGGCATAGCTGAGACATATCATCTTCTTAACGGTTGTAATATTTTGGCACCCTCTCCTGACAACCATGCAGTATATCCCTTTTCGGGTTTTGTTGCTATCAGCACTCACCACCTTGATGCTGGGCTTAGGTTTTCAGTTCACCCTTATATTGTAGAGTTGTTGAATAAACTAAAACTTTTCCTGTGCCAGCTCACCCCAAATTCCTATTCTCATCTCACCTCCTTTGCCCTTGTTTATCTTAGGAATAATCTCCCATCTCCTTCAGCAAAGGTTTTATGCTATCTTTATAGCATTAAGAGCATGGGTTATTAGGATGGGTTTCATTATCTTTTAGCCTGACAGATTGAGTGTAAGAAAATTTTGCCACAAGGTGATGTAAAGGCCAAATCTAATGTGGGGAACTACAAAACCCACTGGTTTTACGTTTCTTTCCCGTCTTTGTGTCATCTTTGCAATTTTGGTTTTGTCCTTGCTCCTGGTAAGTGAGTTGAGAATGTGTGAGCTTGCATGAAATTATGTTTATTTCTTTCTCAATCTGACATTTCTGTTTTCTTTTACAGAAGAAGCTGGTAAGGAGAAACTAGCATCAGGGGCCAAGGAAGTTGAGGTGTTGGTTCAATTTGTTGTTGTGAGTGACTTCAAAAATGACCTTAAATTTGATGAGGAGCTTTTACGTTCACACAAGCTCACTCCAGCACTAAACATCGAGCTCACCGAAGACATCAGAGCTTGCTAGATCAGAGAGGTTAGTCCAGTAAACTTTTAAGAGTCTGAAGGAATGGTGAGGCTAAACCTTTGTGCTCTTCGAGCCCATACTCGGTCTGTTGACCCCATTGCTATTGTGACCTCATTGACTCCAGTCCCTGCTACTCCTCATGTTGCTGAAAGTCAATCTTCTCTGGCTGTAGTACTAATGACCTCATAGGTGTTGGTTTCTATTTCGTAGCTACACATGGTTAAGGTGATCGAGGTTCCACCCTCGCATGAATCCCCTGCTAAAAAGTAAAAAATGGACAAAGGGAAAGAAGTTGTTTCTAAGTAAGTCATATCTGAGGCCGGGGTTGAAGGGTGACCTGATGGCCTTTGCCCAAGAATGGGGGCTTATTTTAACTTCCTCAAGGAAAGTGTGGACCAGACTCTGGGAACCTGTACCTAAGCATTGGAGTTTGAGATGTCTGGGGAAGGCCTGATGGGCTACATAGTTCATCATGGTCTGTTGGTAAGTTAGGTCTTCTAACTGATTCTTTTGTCTCTTTGTGGGCTAATGTAATTGTTTGATTTCGTAAAATGTGCTGGGAGCAATTAAGCTAAGGGATGAGCTTCTGGTCTAGAAAGAGGACAAGAAGAAACTCGAGGGCGATCTGGCTACCTTAAGAGCTGAGGCATTGGAGCTGAGAGACATAACAAGAAATGTCGAGGCCACCAAGAAAAAAGTTGAGGATGCTTTATCTCATGAAGTTACAAACCACGAGGCTGTTAAGTCCAGCCTTACCTCTGAGCTTAATAAAGTAGTTGACAAACTGACAAGAGTAAAGGATAAGCTGAATTTGATAGTGTAACAAGTTGAGGCTACTGCAGAGGCAACCAGGAAGGAAGCTACTTTGGCAAAAGAAAAAATTGCTTAAGCTAAGGTAGAAACCATAGAGCTAGTTGTGAAAGTAGAAGATACTTCCACGAACTTTTTGTTCATCTTATAGGAGAAGCACCTAAATATGGATTTCTCCTTCTTTAGTAAGGATGTCCATGAAACTATTAGAGGCTTTAAAGAGGACACGAAAGTAGTTTCTCCCAATCAGGATACACAGCCTACAGGTGAAGTTTCTTCTACCCAAGGTATTATTCAAAAGGAAAGTAGCTCACAGGTCATGGAGGCTACTGATGATCAAATGATAGGCGACTTGCTTGTCCCATATACTAATCTTTCATCCCACAAAAGCTTAGTTTTTAAGGGCCAGTCTTCTTAGTTGGCCATGACGTAAATGAGTCCCATTTTTTAACTTTCATATGTATATTCACCTTATTGAAAGAGGTTTTTTAATGAAATTATTCTTGCTTTGTTCTTTGGTTTCCATAATTGAATGCTCGGTAGATTGCTTGCAATACTTCGACAAGTATGATAATGTATATTTGTCAAGTTGACCACGACAATGTATATTTGCTCGAGCAAGGCAATGTATATTCACCAGATTGTTCACAACAATGTATATTTGCTCTATTAGGCAATTTATATTTGTTGGAATATCTACGATAATGAATATTTGTCGGATTGTTCATGATAATGTATATTCGCTCAAGCTAGTCAATGTATATTTGTCAGAATATCTACAATAATGTATATTTGCTCATGCAAGGCAATGCATATTTGTCAAGTTAAGTGCCTAAGTAGGTTGCATGAGAGTTGTGCCTTAGCTAGCACAAGTCTGAGTGCCCAGGTAAGTCACAGATAATGACTCTTTGGTCGATCTGAATGAACCTTAACTAACAAAATGGCTCTTTTTTGCCCAAGAATAATTTACTTCCTATATAACTATTTATTCAATCTTATTTAGAGATTAACAAGCAAAGATATATGTAATACCTCAAAAGAAAATGTGACCAGGGGATTGAAGTGAAAAAGTTAAAAATTTGTTTGGGTCGGATGGTAGTTTCTTATTTTTTAATAGGGCCTATTTAAAGTCAGTGGAAAGTTTTAGGGTCAAATTGTAATTTGCCCCATTTTTTTTACTGTTTAAATTTTTCAGTAACTTCTCTTTCTTCTTCCAGTGAGCCCGAGCATTCTCTCCCAAACCTTATGCTTCCATGAAAGGAGTTCTAGCGATCAGCCTCCACTTCGATCCATTGTTGTCCAATGAGCTCCGATAGCTATACTCCCTCCATCACTAGCGCTTTCTTTTCTATACGTGCCATTTTTCCAGCCAAGAGCTTCCTCGATTGCTGTTGCTGAGTCTAGCTAAGCAGCTTTGATTTGTCATCGTCTGGCCACCTTTGGCACTTCCCTTTCTTTCCTTTTCCTCCCCGGAGCCTCCTCATTATCTGCTGAGGTCGGTGCTATTGCTTCTCCTTCTCCCCTGTTGTTCAGCTAGGAACCCATATCTGCCCATCGACAATGATCCAGCTCCAGTCGAGCTGCTCACCTACACTTTAGAAGCCGATGAGTATTTCTAAAGTATTAGATTTATTTTATAGTAATCTTATAGCTAGTTTTCAAGATGGGTCAGCTAAAACCTAACCCTCAAAACTAAGGCATGCTGAAATGATGTTGTTTATCAGCTTTGGTGATATTTCTAAGAAAGAATCAAGCATACCAACAACTGATTTTTGGAGCCTCAATTGAAAAACCCAAGTCAATTGATCTAGCTTTCTAAGGAGAGTCTAAGGTGAATGGATAATCCTCCTCACTTAATGATTCCATGCATAAATATAAAATAATTTTATTATATGAAATGTTATAAATCCTTTTAAATAATGGAATTTTCATATATATTAAAGTGACTTCGAAAGTGTATTTGTATGTTATATGTGTACATGAAATGATTTGACGCGATAAATTATGCATCTTCATCTTGCCTTATATTATTGGAATTGGAAATTCTATATTTCTAGGTGATGAATGAATATGAAATTCCATAAATAGGTTATTTATGTTTTTGATAAAAACTGCTTACCCAGATAAGGATTTTATGCTACGTGATATAATTACATTTTGATAAAAAGACCTAGAATCACTGGGGAATTCATTGGGAATCCACGAGTGCACTTATATATATATATATATAATAGAGAGATAAGGTGAGACAGGGTTGATCATCTAGCAGATGTGCCTAATGGATCAGGATTATATTAGGGTGGTTCCCTCTTGGAGTTGCCTTTTTTGGGATTTCAGTTAAGTATGTTATTATATGACTATTATTGTATTTTAAAAGCTTTATTGCATATTTTCTTACGTTTACATCAGGATGGATATTTTCTATAATATCATGCCTTGTGCTTATTGCATTTTGTTAAATATCTTAATTCGATTGTTTAACTAACTTGATGAATGGAAATTGTTTAATCTATTTTGAGATTGTGGCTATAAAATGGGTAAGCATATCTTCACAACAATATATTTATATACTTTTGAATATGATTTTTAAATGAGATTTTTGGGTGATCATGAGATTGTTTACTCACTGAGTTTCTATGAAACTCACTCCTTCATTTTTATGTTTTTCAAAGTCAGAAGATATTCCTTCAATTGCTCTACACCTTCCTGATTCTAGATCTACTTTTAGATTGAATGGATCATTCTTGCGGAGATTAAAGGTATATGAATGGTGGAAATCAATGACAGTTGGCAGGATTGTATATGCATGTATTGTGTGGGATTGTTGGATACCCAGTAGGATGTAAATTGTATAGTCTGGGCCATTGTATATTATTATGATATTATACAAGTTGTGGTGGGAGTGTAGCCTTTGTGTTGTTGTATAGGCCTTTTGGCCAGGTGTCCGAAAAATGAAGGAAACTTTGCCGAATTTTTATTAGAATTTAATATATAAATATTTCATTATAGATTGATGAAATAGTGAGTCACTGGTATATTTTTTGCATTATTACGCTTGTAGGGGGTTTTTTAATGAAAGGGGTTTCCTGATGGTGACCTTTTATGCCGATTACGTTCCGTGGGTCATGTCATGACAAAGTTGGTATCAGAGTTTAGTTTAGGGTCTAGGTGCATGATAGAGGTCTCCAACTACCATAACGGGACAAGTATACCGAGTTTATATTAGTGCGCCATGGAGCACGATAAATGAATAAGGATATGTTGATGTCCATACCATGAATATATATTGATAATCCTAAATTTTCAATCCTACGTGTGTATATCCTGCCTGAAATGAATCTTCCTATTTGATAATAGGAAAATGCCACCTAGGACTCGATCTTCCACTCACTCTGGACACCAAGTGGAAGAAGCGTTCGAAGGAGCTTCCCATGAACCATCCTTTTCTTCCCAACCTATACCCTAACCTTAGGGTAGGCCTAGGGGTCAAGGCTATGCTAGGGGCCGAGGTAGGGTTGCACGAGCCAAAGTACAACTAGGAATTTCCCAACCTAAATTAAAGGTCCCTTCCACACCTAGAGCTTCTGTGGGCCTTTCTATTTCAGATGTCCTAGCTTGGGCTATAGACTTACAGAGAGCTATAGGTGATCTTGTGGATGAATTGGTTCAACAAAGATTGTAAAGACAACAAGAGAGGGAACTGGTGACAGTAGCCCCGAGTATTCAAGAAAGAGATTTAGATCTTAAGACCCTAGCAGAGATTTCAGAAGGCCAACCTTTGTAGTGTCTGGTGCACCATCTTCTTGGAGACCTGAAGTACTTGTATCCTCACAATATCTAGGAGTGGGTACTTAGAGTAGAAGGCATGTAGGTGCTATTGTTTTTAGTTATCTTTCTCCCAGGGGATCCAGCTAGGCATAAGATACTAGGGTTGTGTCAAATTTGTGGAAAAATTCATTCTGGAATTTGTAGGCAAAGAACTTGAACTTGTTATGGATATGGTCAGGTAGGCCACTTTGTGAGAGATTGTCCCTACTTTCCTATCCCGCCTGGTGGCACTAGAGCCACTGGTGCATCTGGGAGTACTCCATCTTGATTACGCCACCCACGAAGCCTTAGTGATTGTTTGGGGAAGGCTATAATCAAAGGGTATCTTCCTCGGAGAAGAGTTTCAACAATCAAAGTGGCGCAATGGAAGCATGGTGGGCTTATAACCTACAGGTCCCAAGAATCTCTTTTAGGGAAAATAGGAGTATAGATCAACCTAACCTATATGTAAAGGATAAATTGTTGAAAAGGATGGCAGATGCCCTATATGAGTTGAACTACTATTGTGTTATCCTACGCAGGCTATGGTTGCCAGCTCTAGTTGAAAAGAAATCCCAGTGTGATGGATATTGCACCAGACAGGGTTGTTGTGCTCGGCTTGATGTCATGATGTACACTAAGCGAGGGGAAATGTTGTAAACACTGATAAGGGACTTGAAGATTGGGGGCTTGAGCGAGGCAATCTTGCTTTGGAGAATAATAGTGAGAAAAAGAATCCTGTTAGGATGATACATGGCTCTATGAGAAAATCATGGGAAAAAGGAAATAACCTAGGAACCTGAGTCCCTCATGATGTATAGACACCCCAACTATTTGAGTAAGGCATTGGTATGGACCTTCACTTCTTATGACTATATTTCTAGAATTCGAGGATGAATTCTTTTGTTGGGGGGAGAATTTATAATACCTCAACAAAAAAATGTGACTAGAGGATTGAAGTGAAAAAGATAAAAATTCATTGGGGTCAGATTATAGTTTTTTATTTTTCAGTAGGGCCTATTTGAAGTCGATAGAAAGTTTTGGGGTCAAACTATAATTTTGCCTTATTTCTTTTACTATTTAAATTTTCTAGCAACTTTTCTTTCTTCCTCTAGCGAGCCTGAGCATTCTCTCCTGAACCTTCTACTTCTACGAAAGGAATTCCGGCGATCATCCTCCATTTTGGTCTACTGCTATCTAGTGAGCTCTGACCGCTGTCTTCCCTCCATCATCAATGCTTTCTCTTTTGTGCGTGCCATTTTTCTAGCCAATAGCTTCCTCGGTTGCTGCTATGTTTGGTAACTAGTTTCAATCCACTGTCATTCAGCCACCTTTGGCGCTTCCTTTTCTTTCCCTTTCCTCCCCAGACCCTTTTCGTCATCTATTGAGGTCAGTGCTGCTTCTTCTCCTTCTCCCCTGCTATTCGGCCAGTAACCCATATCCGCCCACTGGTGACGATCCAACTCTAACTTAGCTGCTCACTTGCGCTTTAGAAGTCGGTGAGTATTCGTAAACCATTAGATTTATTTTATAGTAATTATATAGCTAGTTTTCAAGATGGGTCAACTGAAAACCTAACCCTCAAAACTAAGGCATGCTGAAATGATGTTGTTTATCAGCTTTAGTGATATTTCCAAGAAAGAATCAAGCATACCAACTGCCGATTTTTGGAGCCTCAATTGAAAAACCCAAGTTAGCTAATCTAGCTTTCTTAGGAGAGTCTAAGGTGAGCAAACAATCCTCCTCACTTAATGATCCCATGTATAAATGTAAAATAATTTTATTATATGAAATGTTATGAATCCTTTTAAATAATGAAATTTTCATATATATATATATATATTAAAGTGGTTTTGAAAGTATATTTGTATGTTACATGTGTACATGAAATGATTTGCCATGATAAATTATGCATTTTCATCTTGCCTTATATTATTGGAATTGAAAATTCTATGTTTCTATGTAATGAATGAAAATGAAATTACTTAAACAAGTTATGTATATTTTTTTTATAAAAACTGCTTACTCGGATAAAGATTTTATACTATGTGCTATAATTAGATTTTGATTAAAAAGTTTTGGAATCACCGGGGAATTCATTCAGATCCCACGAGTGCACTTGTATATATGTAATGGAGAGATAAGGTGGGACATGATTGATCATCCGGTAGACGTGCCTGATGGATTAGGATTATATTGGGATGGTTCCCTCTTGGAGTTACCCTTTTTGGGATTTCAATTAAGTATGTTGCTATATGACTATTGTGGTATTTTAAAAGCTTTATTGCTTATTTTCTTGCATTTACATCATGATGGATATTTTCTATAATATCATGCCTTATGCTTATTACATTTTGTTAAATATCTTAATCCAATTATTTAACTAACTTGATGAATGGAAAATGTCGAATCTGTTTTGAGATTATGGTTGTAAAATGGGTAAGCATATCTTCACAGCAATATATTTATATATATATATATATTTATATGCTTCCGAACATAGTTTTAAATGGGGTTTTTAGGTGATCATGGGATTGTTTACTTATTAAGTTTCTATGAAACTCACTCCTTCATTTTCATGTTTTTTAGAGTTAGAAGATATTCTTTCGATTGCTTCACACCCTTCTGGTTCCAGATTTACTCTTGGATCGAGTAGATCATTCATGTAAAGATTAAAGGTATATAAATGGTGGAAATTAATGGCAAGTATCCAGAAAATAGAGGAAACTCTATCAGATTTTTATTAGAATTTATATATAAATATTTTATCGTGAATTGATGAAATAAGTCATTGGTGTATTATTTACATTGTAAGGCTTGT
Organism: Saraca asoca; assembly: GCA_026873985.1. Classification (NCBI taxonomy): domain Eukaryota; kingdom Viridiplantae; phylum Streptophyta; class Magnoliopsida; order Fabales; family Fabaceae; genus Saraca; species Saraca asoca. Next base: position 744 of record JANHAO010000683.1, on the reverse strand, counting down.
AGGAGGTTTCTTGATGGAAGAAGTTTCCTGATGGTGACCTTTTACGTCAAGTACATTTCATGGATCAGGTTATAACAATATAATATTACAAAAATAAAAGGGCAGATTAAAAATTTATTAATAGTAAGGGCAGAAATGCTCAGCATTTCAAGCTTGCAGAAATTCATCTCCATTCATATTTGCCAGATAATAAGCTCTATTCCCCAGGTCTTTTATGATAATGTAAAGGTTTTCCCAGTTCAAAGCTAGACTCTTATCACTAGCCTTGCGAGCTCCAAGAAGAATAAAACGTAATATAAGGTCACCTATTTTGTAGCTCTGAACTTGAACCTTTTTTTTATAGTATCTTGCAACTCGTTGCTGGTAGGTCGTAATCCTAAGGCAATCTATTTCTTGTGTCTCCTCTAGAGATTAAGATTTGTAGCGAGTAATTGATTATTAACTTTGGGATTGAAGGTAGCTCTTCATTATGAAGTTACTGCAAGTTATGTAGGGATCATGACTTCAAATCCATGCACCATTGAGAAGGGTCTCCGTGGTACTACGAGCTGTAGTTCTGTAAGCCTAAAGTACTTTTTGTAGCTCGTCTACCCACACTCCCTTTTTGGCCTCCAATTTTGTTTTCAAGATTAGTTTGATGATTGTTAGCCTTAAAGGATATTGTTAACCCTAAACAAGTTTTACATCACTACTTATTAGTTTTGGATGTTGAAAAACAACTGAAAAGTCAATATCATATTTTCT
>JANHAO010000682.1:0-38728 GCA_026873985.1 Saraca asoca | reverse complement strand
TATTGTGATATCTAAGTTGAATGGATCCATTTGATTTAGATATTAATATGGTTATTGAGATCTTGATAATCACCTTTAGAAGAGATAGGAAAACTAAGTAATGCATTGAGATTTTGATGGATTGCTTGTGGTTGAGTTTTGCATAAAACTCATTAATCATTTCAAGGATTCTTGTTATGATTATCAACAATTGAATGAATATTTAGTGATCTATGAAGCATTAATCTCAAGTTGATTCCCTTGGCTGGTTGCTTGTTTATTGTTATTTTAGTTTCTATTTTGTTAGTGTAGCTTAGTGTAGTTTTTGTTAGAGTAGTTCTGCCAACCCCTCCCCCTAATTTACATCTCCTAATTTAATTGATATCATCCACAAATGATCTTTGGGTTTGACTTAGTGTTGCCATATACTACAAGTAGTTAGGTAACCCAGTTTTATGAATTTCTAATTTGATTGACCACGACAAACTGCAATTAGAAGGATTGCCCTTAAAGGCTACTATACAACAGACCATACATGCCTCACCGAAAAAGCAAACCATCAGAAGAATGGGGGGCTCATCTAGGGTTCCTATTGGATATTTGAAGAAGGAAGGAAGACGTTCTACATCTTAAATAAAAGCCATTCGCTCTCTTTGAAAAGTTCAGAAACTAACCCCCAACCACCTTCATTAAATGCCTTGGAAGAAGATGAGGTTGACTCGCCAATGGGCATGAGGCATGTACTAGAGAAGGTATGGCTTGGAATAGATAAAATGACAAATTGATTATAGACTTTTGACTACACGAAAATCTATGAGAGAAGACTGCTAAGGAATTCTAACTCTTAGTCTACAAAGCAAATTGAGAGTTGGAGGGCTGATGTTATGGGTAAAACTTGGAATCATAAGATGGACTAACAAAACCCCAACAAGAGCTATGTCCAACATAGAAACTTAGCCTACCAGGTCACAAGGTTGCCTAGTAAAAGGACAAGCTAGCTATAAAGTAGCCTTCAGCTCACTAGCAATGAACCCCAGCTCGTACAGCCTAACAGCTTATCCCACACAAAGCACGAGCTAAATGTCACTACATAACCCCGAGACGGGACCCCAATCAGTGAGGTGAAAGGCCTTGCTCCTTAAGAAGCTTGGAAAAGTTGAGCGTAAGGTTAACATCCACTTAAACAACATGCACACCATTCTGCAAAGTACAATCATAGGGCCCCACTCATAGAGAGCACTCTACAGAAGTTATTTTGTAGTAGTATAGGCAATCTTATACATTTAATGCTTGATGTCATAGAAATAGAACTTGTAAATTTATTATTATAGCCTCCTCTCCTCTATAAATAAGAGGAAGGAGCTCTCTATAAAAGAGGCCGAGAACACTGTATTGAAACTCTGTAAAATTATCTTTAGATCAATAAAAACTCATCGTGGACATAGGGACTAGTGTCATCTAGTTTTGGCTGAACCACGTTAAACCTTGGTGTTCTTTGCTTTTCACCTTTTTCCTCTAGCCATTCTACACCTTCTTACTGTCTTAACAATCAGATAATAGTTTGGGTCCTGAAAGAACCCATTCAGGTTGGCTGGATTTGGTAGAACCAAACAAATGATTTTTGGCAATTTTGCACTTCTTTGAGCCTTTCTCTAACTTGAACCTTTTCAAGTAAGTCTAGCTCAAACAGTTTGGCTTTTCCTCGCTCAAACCATCCTATAGGAGAACGACATCTTCTTCCATACTGTGCTTCAAATGGTGCCATTTGGATTATTGCTTGGTAACTATCATTATATGGAAACTCAATTAAAAGCAAATATTTATCCCAACTTCTTTCAAAATCCATTGCACAAGCACAAGGCATATCTTCCAGTGCTTGAATTGTATGTTCTAACTGTCTGTTAATTTACGGGTAAAACACTATGCCAAATCATAGTTGCATGCCCATCACTCTTGACATGATTGCCAAAAGTGAGAGGTTAATTGAGTACCTTAATTAAATATGATCATAATAGGAATTCCATGTAATGGCACAAGTTTATCCAAGAAAAGTTATGCATATTGTGAAGCAAAATACATAGTCTTTACTAGCAAAAAGTGTGTTGCTTTTGTCAAAAAGTCCACAATGACCCAAATGGAATTGTATTCCATGTTGGTTCGCAATAATCCAGTAAAAAAATCCATTGTAATGCTTTTCCACTTCTATTTTAATATGTAGATATTTAGGTGAAGTTTAATAGGTCATTGATGCTTGCCTTTCATTTGCTAGCATATAAGACATTTCATTATATACTTCATCACATCCTTCTTCATTCCTTCCCACCAGTAATCATTCTTCAAGTTTTGATACATATTTGTTACTCACGAGCACATTGTATATGGCAACTTATGTGCAAGCCACAACAATTCTTTGTGTTGTGTTTTTGATACCCATAATCATCTTTTATGCTTAACTTCTCCTTCATCAATCACTTTTAATGGAATGTCATTGTTCAGTAGCACTTTCTACTTCAATTGTGAATATTTAGGGTCTTGTTGTTGCTTTGCATTAATTCGTTCTACTAGAGAGGATTGAACTCTAATACTTATGACTATATCTATTTGCGATTTCCTTTTGTTTTCATTTCTAACTCTTAAGCCTTTCTCCATACTCTGAGAGTCTTTTTACTCAAAGCATTTACTACTACATTTGTTTTTCCTAGGTGATAGTGAATAGAGAAGTCATAATCTTTGACTAACTCTATCCACCACAGCCGTCTGAGATTTAGATCTTTATGATTAAATATATACTTAAGGCTTTTTTTATGCTTGTAAATTTCACAAGTTTCACAATATAGATAATGCCTCCAGATCTTCAGTGCAAACATAACTAGTACCATTTTTAAGTCATGTGTAGGGTAATTTGGCTCATGGTTCTTTAGTTATTGTGAGGCAAATGCAATTACACGACCATCTTGCATCATAAGCACACAATAAAATGTGTACTCCCTAGTTCTTAATGGCAAAGCTAATACTGGCATTGTAGTTAAACATTCCTTTAATTTTTGAAAACTTTGTTTGCATTCATCACTTGAGACAAATTTTTCTCCCTTACAAGCTAACTTAGTTGCTGATGTTGAGATCTTTGAGAAATCATTCATGAATCGATGATAATACCCAATTAAACTAAAGACACTCCTTATTTTTGTAATTGTTGACGGTCTCAATCATTTAGCTACTACTTCCACCTTTTGTAGATCTACTTTAGTACCTTCTTGTGATACCACATGCCCCAAGAAAATGGGCATTAGTCATCCAAAATTCACATTTCAAAATTTTTGCATACAACTATTTTCCTGCAATATCTATAAGACAATTCACAGATGTTGCACATGATCTTCCTCACTTTTTGGAAACACCAAAATATCATCAATAAACACAATAACAAACTTATCCAAAAAAGGTTTGAACACTAGATTCATCAAGTTCATGAATGTTGTTAAGGTGTTTGTCAATTTGAATGACATCACTAAGAATTTATAATGCCCGTATCACATAGAGAATGCTATCTTTGGAACTTCTTCCTTGTGAATCTTCAGTTGATGGTATCTCAAGTGAAGAACAATCCTAGAAAAGTATCATACTTCTTGCACTAATCAAATAGGTCATCTATCTGAGCTAATAGATATTTATTTTTAATTGTGATCTGGTTCAATTGCCAATAGTCAATGCACGGCGAGCGATCCATCTTTCTTCTTAACAAACAACATTAGGGCTCCCTACAGTGATATATTGGGTTGAATAAATCCATTGTCCATTAGGTCTTATAATTATTTCTTTAGTTCCTTCAATTTAACAGGTGTCATATGATACAACGAAATAGACATAGGCTCTATCTTAGGTAAAAGATTGATAGTGAATTCAATTTATCAGTCTAAAAGTGATTCAGGCAATTCTTCTGGGAAGACATCTAAAAATTCATTTATGACTAATACCTTACTAATTTCCATCATTTTCACCTCTCTATTGCTTACTATGGCTATTTAAACAACACACCCTTTTGGCATGAACCTTCGCACCTTGGTACAAGAGATAAGATTAGGCAAAATGGCTAATTGTTCACCCTGAAAAACGTATGTCATTCTTTCCTTTGGCTGATAAGTCACCATCTTGTGATAATAATCCATGCAAGCATGATAATTTGGCAGTCAGTCCATTCCTGATATTATATCATAATCACTCATGTCTAACAGTATTAAATTTACTGTTGTGGGTTGATTATAAGTCTGTACTTCACACTCACTGATTCCATGTGTGGCAAATAACATATTTGCCATCGAAGTTGCAACCATTAATACATGTTCCAATTTTACCATAGGTTTTACTAATTTTGCATCGAAATCCTTATATACAAAAGAATGATTAACACTAGGATCAAATGAAACTTTTACTAAGTAATTCTTAAGTAACAAAATGCCTATCACCATAGTCTTAGAGGCTTATGCTTCCTAGGGTGTCAATGCATACCTCGAGCTTGTCAACCTATCACCTTTTGTCTCCTAGTTCCTCTTCTGGCTCCACAACCAGGTATAAACGGAGACATAGCAGATGTTGTATTTTGTGTTACTTGTGCTTTTAGTGCAACAATAGTACCCTAATTTGGCATATTCAGACATTCTCTTACTTTATGCCCTCTCTGTCCACACCTAAAGAATACTCTAGTTTCACATCGAAAAGGTCTATGATGATTGGTCTGACACTTGTTACAAAATGATACATTAGTTCATGGTGAATTGGGGGTTAAGTAAGCTAGGTTAGTTGCTCCTGGAGTGGATTAGTTCTACATATTAGTTCCTTGATACAGCCTATGACTTTAAAATCTTCTTGTTACTCCTCTAGGCGGTGCACTCTATGCAAATGAAATTTTTCCTGATTTGCCAACATTTCTAGCTTCAAACCTCAGTCTTTTATTTCCAAATGTTCCTTCTTTCCTTTTCCTTTCCTTCGACCAAAGTTCTACCCAAGGTGCTTGATTTAATGCTTGCAAGTAGGTAGTAGCATTAGTAATAGTAATATGATCAAAGTAATAGTCATGTAGCCTATGCACAAATCTTTCCACCTTAGCTTTTTTAATCAAAATTAGATATCTAGCCTAGTGAGAAAGTCTAGCAAAGTGTGCATCATATTACAATACTGTCACTGGCCCTTGAGTTAGATATTCAAATTCTCTAGCTTTTGCGTCTCAAACACTTTACAGCAAACAACAATCCATTAGATCACTCTGAAACTATTCCTAAGTCAACGACGTTGCTACCATATTTCAGTTTCCATGTGATGCATATACTAGAAGTGTGCTACATCATCCAATTGATACCCAACCAATTCTATCATAGTATTTTTGTCATAGCCTAACATTATCCCAAGCCTTTCTATCTGATCTAGAAATTGATAAAGATCTACTGATGGATCTATGCCATTGTACCTTAGGGGTTTAAGTTTCAAAAATTCATGTATTATCTACAACCTATCATGAGGTGGTACTGAGGAAGGTGATTGTTGCCAGTTTTGCTCCTTATTGTGATTCATGTTATGTTCTTGATTTTGAATTCGTTTCTAGTTTTGATTCTGTGCTACTATTTCTACTAATCTTTCTATTGCTTGTTGTATATCAATGGCCTAGAGAGGAACTCCTAGTTACTCCTGTTCTAGTCCCCTATTTTTAGCCCTAGACCTCTAAGGAGATGAATGTACAGAACCAACATGTTCCTAATATTCTATTGCTACTAGATTCCTTCAAGTATTTCTTACTACTCTATTTTTCTACTTCTTTCTTGGTATTTTCCTACAAAATAATGTTAATCAAATACTAAAAAATGTAATTAAAATTTACCTAATCCTCCTACTAACAATCGCCCTTGTAGTGATTTGCATAAGCAACAAATGCTCCCATTGCACACCTACTACTTATGTCAATTCTTTTCTTTGATTGTTGTATGGTGGAAACTTTTACTGCCTTTGGCAAATGGATCCCATGCTATAAGCCTGAACCATGTTCTAATACCAACCTTATTACTACCCAATTTTCTATAATTGTGGCTGGTATGATGAAATCATCTTGACATCTCCACAAGCTTGTTATATCTACTTCATATAAATATCTTATTGTACTATACTATCAAAAGGTAGTATTGTTATACAAAATATTCTATATAACTACATATTTATACAGTTATGCAAATATATTTACATCTTCATAAAAACATATCCTACTGTCACGTTTCTAACTAATAATACAAATATTATTAATACGAATATTCTTTAGACTATGCACCATATTTAAAATATTAATACTACGATATTAATATTAAATTAAGTGGCTCTATTTTAAACATTTTGATTATTAATAATACTTATATAAAATAATATGTATGACTTATTAATTTAAATATAATACTACGTAATTATGACTAGTCATATTACTAACAATTTATTTCTAAATTATCATGTGAATACTTGAAATAAATTTTTCCCTCCTAATTCTCTAGTTATGGCCTAAACATGTACGGAAATTTGCTCCTAAAATTTTTTTTTCTCTTCTTCTATATTTTATTCCTAAAGCTAAATCCTACAAATTAAAATCCAAATCCTTAATACTTTCTAGTTAATTAATTTATAACCTATTACTGATTTAATTCTAATAATTTTTCAAGATAACATAATATCTAATCCTTTCCCAAATTAAATACATGCTAGTCCTTTTTATTTATATTATATAATTAATCTAATTCTAGATTTTATACTATATTAAGTATTAGCCTTGATACTAATACTAACATTACTATTATTTAGAAACTAAAAATTATGCAAAAGATACAAAATACTAGTTAATTTTCATTCATTAAGAAGGATTTCCTGTTAAGTCCATTTAATTAAGCATATGGGCTCACTACATAGAGCCATATTAGTCAATCATCATAATGAAATGAAATTCAAGCTTATACACTCCGTAGACAAAGGGAAAGTGCCACCACCAAATATCAGAATAAAATATAGGCGAATCCAGGTCATCTAGTTGGGTGATCCTTTGGAGTATCCGAAAAAAAAAATCAACAACAGAAATGAGTATAAATGCTCAGTAAATGACTACCTAATTCCCAACTGAATAAGTTTGTAATAAAAAATAAATAACTTAGAAAATAATATATTTACTTGTCTATAACCATGAAATTAAATCTTTAATATTTTTACCCATGTTTACTTTATTTCATAATTCTACTATTAATTTCTTTAAATTAAAATTTCCTCCAAAATTCTTTTATAACATTTGAAGTAACTTCAGAATTACACTATAACAATTAAAATAAATTGTTTATAAAATAAATATCAAAATGACATAAAAAATTTTCTTTTTTGACTCCTTTCAGTCTTATCTCTCCCTTCAAAATTCCAGCCTTTTTCTCCCTCCCCCAACCAAACAATTTCATTTATTTTCAAATCAACACGTTTGACTTGTTTTGTCACAGATTTCACAAAATGACCCCATAGGTCAAAATATACAGTTTTTCATAAAAATTAGAAAAAAATATCATATTTACTAAGTCATCTTTTAATATTTTGTAAAAAAATTTATGTTTTTCCTATAATTTTCTTTCTTTTTACCAAAAAAACATATTTTTAAATCAAATTTATAAAATTCTAAAAAAATTTATTTCTTTTTCCAATGAGAGATTCACTAGCAAAGGTCACCGTTCAAAAATTTCAACTTAAATTTTACAAAATGACAAAAATATCCTTATCTAATTTATATTATGCTATATACAAAATGGAAAGATAAATTTGCCTTTGCTCTCATATGACAACCGAACACACCATGCAAAATCATCAAGCTTCATTTTTCTCATCCACCTTTCCCATATATTCATTTTTTTAAAATCCACTAAAAATAATTTATTTCTAAGAAAGATATAATCATCCAACAACATAAATCTTGATTTTCATTTCAAGATTCATGCCAATATTTTTATCTAATCTAAATAACCTAAAAATCAACTAAACTTCAAGAGCTTTCTGGAATTTTGAAGTGGGACTTCCAATAGAATCCAAACTTCTAAAACCTTATATTTCAATAAGAAACAATGTTAGTATATTAGATTATATTTTAAGATTAAAAGCCATAAACAATAAAATATATATTTTCTAAGCAAATATTTCAAAACCAAAACTCATCAAGGGAGAGATTAAAGAGACAATCCCTCTAGATGGAAGAAATGGATTTGTTTCACCTAAATACATTAAAATAATGTTATTTTTTTTCATGAAAATATAAAGTTAGAAACTTTCCTCCTTCCCTCATGCTTGTGACCAAAACTTACCCTTGCAAAATCAAGATGAAGCCTCAAGCTTCCTCTTGATTTTTTTAAAGTGTAATTGAAGAAGAGAAAGAGTAGAAATATTTAAGAAAATGGAAGAAAAAAATGCTTACTTGGTTTGCCTTGAAAGTGTGAAAAGAAAAGATGAAAAAAAAGAGAGAAATGGCTTCATTTTTGTTAAGAGAGCAACATAGTTGGAAAGTTAAAGAGAAGTTTGTAAAAATTAAAATGAAAGATAACGGAGTTTTAGGGGTAGTGCAAAATTTGTATTAGCTGAAGAAGGAAATGGGTTTGTATTTATTTTGTTTGGTGAAAGAGAGTTAATAAAAAGAAAAGTCATGGTTGGACACAATAAAGGTTTTACCCTTTTAAAGAAAATACAAAATCTTATAAAATCTTGGTTGATAACTTAGTAATTAATGAAGTGTTACTTCTTCTAGTTTCTTTGTAAAAGTCTAAAGCATCCATTCCCCATTTATCCCTTTGGTTTCAAGCACATGCTTCAAGTGGGGGAATGTTTGTTGCTTTGTTTCCTTTTTTGGTTGCAAAGTGATAAGTGCACTAGGTTGTAGTTAATCTAGTTATAATTTTTTCACATTACTAAAAGATAGTAGATAAATACATCTAAATACTACAAATAACTACTAAGTATCATCTTCTTCAGAATATTTTCTACACTGTAAATTTTATTGTCTAAATATATCTTTTTCTCATGTCTTTTAATCACTTACTATTTATATTACTAGTATTACATTTTTCTTATTGTATATAGTTAGACAAAAGGATATTGAAATTATTACTACCAATATACTTATACTAGTCATTCATAAATTCCCAAGCCTCTTTTCCCTTCATAGTTTTTATAAGGCACTCTCCCAAAGTCATACCTTGTTTATGTCTTCACTTTTTTTACTCAACTTACAAAGTCTTCTCTTCTTTTGAACATTTGTGCCCTTACTTTTATTTTAAACACCATTGATCTCCCCACATACAAGAAAGGCCACAATTGGGTAGCAAAGAGAAGCCTAACCATATGCTTCTCTTTGTTTTGGACTTCTCCTTTAAAAACTCACTCATTTTCTTGTATTGGGCTTTTATTTTAAAACTAAGCCCACTTTTTCTAATTGGTTCTTTTAATTTCCTAACTAATTTGACCTAAATTATATAATGATTTTACTCTAACTTCTGATCATATCTTAGTTAGCCCAATTCTCCTTAATAGGTCCTATTTAATTTGGTCCTGAATTTCTAATTTTCACTCTTAAAAAATCTAAATTCCCATTTTCCTAAAAATTCTAGTATACTAATTACTAATTTCTAAAAATCATATTCTTAGTTGAATTCTCCTAGAATTTATTTGAAAAAATATTCTAAATATCATGGATTTTCTACAAGTATATCAATGAATATTACACACATGGTCATGGTAACCATGGTAAGGTTATCTTTGAAACTACTAGTTTTGCTATTGTACTAGGAGTTTAATATTAAACATTTTATGTGCATTGATGGTAATTTAGATAGTCACAAATTGAAAATAGACGTAATGTACTTATCTCTGTGATGACTACTAATTTTATTAAATATGATTATATTATAGCTATGACTTAATGATGGTATTTATTTAAGCATAAGTAGTTTGGATTATTAATAGTTTGCGACTTAGCTTTTTGATAAATAGGAACAAATGTACATTTATGTATTAATTCTTTATATGGTATTTCTAGGTTAGAATACCCAAAGTAAAGAGGAAATGAGTAATGTAGACATATAAAAAAGAATTAAATAATGGTTCAGATAGTGTGAAACATAATAGATTTAATGAAATAAAATCAGTTTAAATGTTTATAATTGTAATGACATAAATTGTGGCTTATGCTCATATTGTGAGAATGTGATTCGTGAATGGTTGAAAGTGTATGGTATGAGTATCCTCTTACTTGTGATCTATGGATGATATGGAGTATGTAACATGAAATGTGCTTTGATAACAAAAACTTGCTCTTGTATATGAAAATTAAATGTGATGCAAAGACCTAGAAGGACAAGCATTTTATGAAAAACAAAAAACAAAAAAAGCTCAAAGGAGTGAGATTTATTGAGCAATGATAATAAAATGAAATACATGAAAATTTGAAAAAATGTGGAAGTAGAAAGGAAAGGAAAATTTCACAGAGAATTAGCCATATTCAGGTGGGACAAATAAAGTGATTGGAGGAATAAGGGTGAGGAAGGACAAATAAGGATAGGCTAAAAGAAATAAGGAGAAATATATAACTTTAATATACAACCTAAATTTGTTGCCTATGATGATTGCATGAGTATTTTGCTATGAGTATGCAATGTATATAACTTTAATATACAACTTAAATTTGTTTGCCTATGATGTTTGCATGAGTATTTTGCATAATCATCTTATCTATGAGTATGCAGTAAATATTGTTTGAGTTGTGACCAAATGAAACAAAGTTAAAGGTTGGTTATTCATTCATTTATGAAATGATTACCACGTACACGACCAAGTACATCTGTAAATAACTACTATCTATGGAGTATATTTTAGTATTATAGATCAATGTATGAGCATCGCTTGATTTAGTAACAAACTTTCATTGTTTTATGTTAATATCTATGCATATACAATTATGAATGAGATATGTATGTAGATTAAATGGTTATGAGTAAAATGATAGTTGATTATAGTTCTCCATATGAATATGATTGGTAAAAATATTATGGCATATCTATAGGTTCTTGTCCACTATTACAAAAAAAAAAAATGAACAATGAGTGAATGTACTATGAATAACATATTCCAATTAAATCATAAAAGAATCTTATCCTTTATAAAATCTAATATGCTATATATATATATATATATATGTGTGTGTGTGTGTGTGTGTGTGTGCATATAGACTATGTGTAACCTTATTGTAGATTTAGTGATTTTGCTCACTGAGTCAGTAATTAGACTCATCCTTCACTATTATAGTTGCAAGAACAATCACTTCGAATTTAAAGCCATGGATACCAAAATCAAGTATACAATCTTGACAACTAAATGGAAGAATCATGTGGGTGTAGTTAGGACCTTGCTAGCATCTTAATTATATTATTCCCTTCTCACACTCTAAAGTGAGGTATGATAGTTGTATGTATCATGTTTAAGTTCATGTTAAGAGATACAAATTTTTCCTTTTATTTTAAATAAGTTAGATAAGTACAATAGCATGTGACAAAAAAAAATTACCCTTAGATTTACAAATAGAAATTAATTGAAACACACAACATAATAAAATAAAGGTAGAAAGGTTGGTGGTAACCATTGGTTAAATAGTTTCCACACCAATCATGAACTCCGAAATGGGTCGTGACAAACAAATAGTGCTATAAAAGTTTTTTAACTATTAGCATAATAAATATAGGTTAAACTAAACTTTTGGTTCTTATAGTTTATTTCAATTTGAAATTCCAACTTTTACATTTTTTTTCTTTGCAATTAGGTTCTAAACTTTATTTTCATTTGCAATCAATTCCCTTCCATCACTAATTTGGGGATTTTCAATTGCAACTATCCAACAAGGTTAACATTTGCAAATTGATGAATTAATACATCACATGACAATGAAGAGTCATTTGTTATGATGACAAATCATTGCATTTTAAAGCAAATATTCTACAGATAAAGTGAATTGAAATCCACTAAAAATGAAAATATGTGTGATTTTGAAATTATGTACCTTGATATCCTTAGTAACTAGATTTTTAAGTCCGTGAGATGCATGAATTTGCAAGCACTTCAAGTTATACGGAAATTTTCTATTACAATAAATTATCTCTATCAAAACAAATATTATAGTAAATTATATTATATAATTGAATATGTGATAATTAGCAATGAAAAGTGATCGATATGTTTTTATAATTCAAAATAACGCAAGACTAGCATTATTTAAGTTAATTGCACTTTAAATAATGAAATGACATTTAAAATGGACTGTCAAAAGCTATTTAAGAGAAAGCATAAATAATGAAATGATATTGACTGCAAAATAGATGCCATCATGTTCAATATATCGATAAAAAAAATGTTAACTTACAGAATGAATTTAAATGAAGTATTGTGTGTTGATGTACAATCAATGATCATACACCTAATAGATTCAACCAATAATTTCACAGCATATATATACTATTTCAAAAAAAATTATAAATTAACTAATGTGCGATTTTTAAATTGATCAATAAAGAAAACGCCAAAACTTTACTGCTTTCCATCCAAAACTGAAGTGAAACTATATCTCAATACTCCCATAAGGAGGTCCTAGTATAAAAAACGACCAAAACTACAATGTTTAACTTTCTTTTCCTTTTACCCTTCTAATGGTGATGCCAACGTAGCTAGCTGAATGGTGGTGGTGGACCTGTTGGTGCCAACTCAGAACCATTTGCGAGAGTGGATAAGCAATAAGTAGAGATAGATATTTGAGATATAAAATTTTGAAATTTTAATTTGAAAAAAAAAAAAACAGAGAGGAAATGTATCTTCGATGCACTTCAATTAGAGATTAGAGATCTTTCAAAAATGAAATTTCTAGAAGTCACAAATTTCAGAACAATAGAAAACCAATTCATGATATACCAAATCAGATCTTCACGTCAAATATTCAAAATTTTCAAATCAAAACGATATCGAAGGAAGCGAACAGTTGACTTGATGGATAAAATACTATGATGTAACTATATTTACGATAGAAAATGTTAAGCAACATTCACTCATATCAGAGTCATAATAGTTACGTGTGTACTATATGCTGCCAACGCCAATAGAATCTACAAACTAGTCAACACAACAAAGCACATAAAAGCAATCATAAATCTTAGAAAAAACAAATCCTAAATTTGAGTGAAAAATCCTATATCTATGCACTTCAGCTTTATACTGTGAAGGCTTGAGACAGAAAAAAAAAACTAAATCTATGCAAAAACCCAGCATAAACTTTCTTCATAGGAACCAAAAAAAGGTAAACCCCAAAAAATTAATCACATGCAGAAATGTTACTATTCTTTTTGAAGCAAATATGAAAACGAAAAAAAGTTCTAACCAATAATAAAATTGCCTGCAAATTATCTCTCTTCAACACCCTTTGGAGAAGAAAAGAAGCTCCATCGAATTAAGCTTGTCCAAATTTTATAGGAAGACAAAATTAACCCCAAGATTACCCTCCTCAAGACACTTTAGAAAAAAAGAAAACTCTCCATTGAACGCACCATTCTGAGAAAGAAGAAAATCAATCCCAAATTTTTCATCCTCAAAGGTCTTCAACAAAAGGAAATTTGCATATTGAAAATGCGGAAAAAAAAATTCCATTGAATGCATCATTTTGACAGAGAAGAAAATCAGGTCAAAAAAAGGAAATAGAATTTATTATTAAATCAATCAAAACATAATAACTTCCTCAAATAAATTAAACACATTAAACATAATTATTACTTATAATTGATTTATTACTTCATGAACATTAAAGCATTACATCATTATTGATAATTCATAATTCATAAGAAAGCCTCCAAACAAAATGTAAATCATATTCATAATAAATCACATTCCCAAAAATTGTTACATCATACTGAAGTTTCTTATTTGTCAACCTCCCAAATAATTGTAGGTTTAAGATCTCAAGGAACAGGATATCAAATAACACTTGGTTTCTACACTTGTCATTATTTAATTAGCTGGGACAGAGATATGAAATTAAAAAAAAAAAAAGGACACCTGACAACATAGCAGGTGGTGTATATGGGTGAGAAAATAGTGAGTGTATAACAAACCTTATATTGATAATTAGACAGCGATTTTGTGATTGTAGTGGTACTTTTTAATCTCTATGTCACAAATTAACTATACAATTTGTAAATGTTTGTTGCATTGGACGATTACAACCAGAAATTTTCAAATCGACTATGATAGTAAGGAATTAATTTCAAACAAAATTAAATTTTAGGACCTAATTATAAGAAAATAAAGTGTAAGCATTAAATTACAAATAAAAGTAAATTATAAGGATGAAAAGCTTAATTTAATCATAAATAAGTTAAAAATACTACTTCTAATAAATAGAGTTATTCCAATTAATATAAATTAAATATATGCATTCATATTTTAATTCACACACATATACATATAAATTTGAGTTTGATTTTATTATAAAATAAAATAATGCATATTATATTTTAAATATATGTACATAATAATACATATTAATTTGTATTTTACCTTGGTATTTCCTCATCACTATTATTGATCACATCTTATTTTATTATTTTTTACTTGATTTCATATATCTATATTATCATTTAATTTTTTTAGGATTGTAAACCAAAAATATTCTTAAATTACTAAATATTATGCAATAAATTTGAAAATTATTTAAAATATATTTAAGAGTGATACAAGAAGGTATTCCTTCATGTTAAAAGTTTGAAAGCACAAATAAATAAATAAATTTTAATTATATTTTAAATTATTTTAATATACTAAATAACCATAAAATAAAATTATTATATAAATTAATAAGATATATACAAATGGATGAATGATTTTTTTAAAAAATTAATTATAAAAATATGTATTTTATTGCTTTTATAAAAATGAACATGAAATAAATTATAATTATTTCAATTAGCAAGATTCACAAAAATATTTAATAAAAAATTATTTTTAAATTTAATTTTTATATAGTGTTAAAGTTAGATTAATAAAAATGGTTAAATTTTTCTTTTATTTTTAAAGAGAATGAATACTATCACTTATATAATAATTCATTTAAAATAAATAATTTTAAAATATTTAAATTTAAGTTAAATTATAAAGATATTTTTATATATTAATATTTTATTTATTTTATAATATTAATTTATACGAGTCTATCTCTAATTATAAAATATATATATATATATATATATATGGTATCTCATTAATTGTTATTACCAAATTATGTATCTTTTAAGCCTCTTGTATAAAGGTATTGTGATACACATTCACTCTTTATACCTTTGACTCTTATTTATAAATAAATCGTTAGTATATGTTTAAAAATTGGAAAATAGATGTATTGCTCTTCTCAATACACACAAACAAATTATTTTTACCATTTTTAACCTTTGATACATTTCCCCTCACCAATTCACCATTCACTGTAGTAGAACAACTGTTATTCAGGTAATAAATGGCCGACTTGTATACTTCATAACTTTCTTTTTAACAGGCGACAAAGGAATCAGTTGAAATTGATGAAAAAAATGGGTAAATTAGATTAAGATATATATGCATCAATGCCATTAAAAAAATGGTTAGAAATCAAAATAGTGCAACAATAAAAGAAATAAAACAAAGAAATTATTATATTTACATTAAAAAATGATATAATATCAAAAACCTTTGGATTGGAGAAACTTTTTGGTACCACAAAATTTTTTAAAAAAAATAGAAACTTTATACATAAATAACTTTCAAATAAGATATAATTAATGCGAATAGTTTTTCACCATAAAGGAGCGTACTCCATGAATTCAGAAGAAGAATGGAACGCATACACTAATAACAACTAACATTTGGTTAATATGCTAAATTCTTTTATCAAGTTACCCATACGAAGAAAGGTGAAATCACTCCCTATTTGCGAGATGTGTGTGGCCACAGAAATTTCGATAAAAGAATTTAGAATATAATTACATTTAATATTTAATATATATATATATATATATTAAAAACATAAATATATATAATTAAGATCTCGTTTAACACATCGTATAAGATAAAGATTTTTATAAAATCATTTTATATTTTATTTGTTGTCATATTGTATAAAAATTTATAGGTTTAAGAAATAATTAATTTAACGAAAATACTCTTAAATATTAAAAACAAATAAAATTATCCTAAATGAATTTGAAGCACATAATTAGATCAAAATTTTCTTAAATGATTATTATCTTTTAAAAAAAATATTATAATATAAATTAAAGATTTACACTGTAATAACAAAATAATACAACATATTTCATCAATTCAAGATTTATTTTAACAAGAGATAGAGGCATGAGGAAATAAAAGAATTTTTTTACTTTTAATAATTTAATATTTATCTTAACACTATCCTATTGGTATTTATTCTCTCTCCTTTATACAGGATTCGACCTATAAGAAGAGATTTTTTTATGAGTTATACAATCTACTTGAAAGCCACAAATATAATGTAAGTCTTGATTGTATAGTTTATCATATACCTTCGGAACTTATATGGTGTGCCAAACAAGGCATAAATGAACATTAAGAATCACATTCTTCATATAAATTATCAAAACATACATACATATAATAAATAATTTATGAATATCAGGACTTGTTTGGTGGATTGTATAAGGAGGATGTTTAACAAATAGTTTTTTTACTAACGTTTAGATTATTTGAATGGCTTCAGCATCAATTCATTAACTTTGATGTTTAGTAAATAACTTTTTTGGTCCATAGATTGGATCTTAGATTGCTAATTTGAAAATGTTGGGGAACCCAACATTTTGAAATAGTAGATTTGCAATTATTATGAAAAAAGACACCCTTACCCATGAGTTATAAAATTTTTGACACCTTTATTCTTGAATTATATAATTTATTTCTTATAGGAAAATCTAATAAGTATAATAAATTATAATTATTTATTTCTTGATAGAAAATCTAATAAATATAATAAATTATAATTATTTATCTTTTAAAAGAAAATATAAAAATGTATAATAAATTATGATTATTTAAATCTTGAAGGAAAATTTAATAAATAATAAATTTTAATCATATGTTTTTTAGAAGAAAATTTAATCTGATAAATAATTTATTAAAATGTGAAATATTAATAAAATAAAAGAATACTCAAATAAATTATAAAATATACTCATATCCTTATTTGTTATTTTACGTATAAATAACTGATTTTTACCAAATCTTTATATAAATAGTTAATGCTATTAGCTAACCGCAAATATAATTCACTAATTGCCAAATAGGGCCAATTAATAATAGTATAAGATAAGATATACGATAAAGTGTTATCATATGTTTGGTGTGTAAACTGTATAGTGTAGCCTTATATGATCTCTCTCTTATAAGTACAATGTATTAGTATAGATGCCCCTAAAGACAATCAGTGATAATAGCATAGAAAATAAATACCTTAGCATATTTAAAAAAAAAATGTTTTGACATCTTTATCAATTTAGTTTTAATATATATATGTTTTGATATATCTATACTATGCTGGATAAAGTCCTTAGAATATGATTGTGTGTAAATTAATTACAATTGAGATTGCAATTATGAAATAATTTATACTATAATTGTATTTCTAATTATCCTTTATTGTTGAATTTTTGATAAAACAAAATATCAATAATTCATGAGTAAATTAGACTATACATCTTACATTCTTTTAGAAGAATGCAATAATCTCATACTCTATAGATATGCTAATATTTGGTGACATATGAGTATACGTTATGAAACATATGACTAGATTGATCCACCATTAGAAACCATATGGAATCTTATTGTGTCAATGGATTTCTCATATGAAAGTTAGTGTAAGTGATCTTTAGACTTAAGATGTGTACTTTGATATTATTCTAGGCTTACACTCTTAAATAGTATATACGAATAATTGTTGGGTACACCACAAAATACATGAAAGTAGTGATTGATCGAAAAAGAATCCATCTTCCTTATTAATAAGGAAAGATTCAAAAGATGTTTTGACACTAGTGTTATAATCAAAATCATAAGCTTATGCATTGATATATACATAAAAGGAGTTTTATGCATAGTCAATTGTGAGATAATACATAGTCAGGCATGCACCTATAATTGGACATTTAAATTAAGGTTAACATTTGAACTATACCCTAATTCCAGTTTAAATATCAAGAGATAAGGGGATTGAATTACGCACTAACAACTTATCACTTATCGTTTTGATTTACACAAATCTATACCTAGCATTTAAGTGGTCATGATGTTTTGCTAGAAGTCAATCATGATCTATGAATTCATTTTAACAATTTAGGAAAATTGTGTTTGAATTAAAAAGAGTTTTAATTCAATTAAGATTGTAAAAGCTTGTAAATAAATTCATTGTCAACATGCATGGAAACCTAATGGGTCACACACAATAAAATTTTTTTGATCCAAAGTTAAAGAAAAAGTTAGAATGTAAAATGTTTTGAATTCAAGTGTTGAATTAGTGAACATCTTGACAATTTGAAGTGATGAATTAAGTGTTCTAATATGATTAGAAGTATTAATTAATCAATGATTTAATAATTCTAATAGAGATTATAATTATTAAATAGTAGCAAATTTCTAATGTCGATATTTGAATGTTATTAGAACATTTATGTTAACTTTGAAAGAGATAATAAGTAAAGGAATGATTTCTCACTTAAAAAGTTATTTCATGAGAATTATTGCATAAAAAAGTTTGAGTTTAGACTTATAGTTTAGGCTTATTGGACATAAAAAAAGAGCATATAAGGGTTAACAAGTTTAGACTCATTAAAAAGTTATGGGCTCCTTGGACTAAGAAGGTAGCACATAGGCCTAGAGTATCAACCCTAGTCGTGCAGCTCATCCGCTTGGTGAAGTGGACAACACAAGTAAAGGGGAACCCTAGCTTGTGTTCCACTTTTACTTGCCCTCCACTTTTGTGCTTCAATCTCTTCTATTTAAACATGAAAGATGCTAACCCTTAGAGAGTGAGATAATATAATACACCAAGCACATGTGTTGTGAGCCCAAAAATACTCTCTCAGTGTGATCTCTCTTTTCATCTCCTATTTGTATTCAAATACTAACATTAACTGAGTGAATTCATGATTCCTTGAAAAGCTAACACCTCTTAAATTAATTAGTTAATTTTTCCGCTCTACCTATTACATGAATATTGGTGGAGGCTTTGAATTAAATTGGTTCATATGGATCACCATTGGTATTAGACATCAAATTTGAACGAGTTGCTCATAGACAATCTAGAGAATTTCATTATACAACTCATTGGAGAGTTTATAGAATTACTTAAAGATCAAATTAAGATTTGGAGACCGAGGATTTTGAGAACAACTCTTAAGAAGGTATAATTCAAATCACTACTTTTAAATTTATTTGAATTATATAATGCTTTATGAATTAATTTATAAATAACATGATCGGGGTTCGGAACAAAATTTTAAAATTTTGCTGCACATACTTGATGCTTTTGATCTATTTTTCCCAACAAAATATTCTATAATACTACACATTTGTTGGGGTGAAGGATAAGGCTCAATAAGTAAAATTTATGTTAAAAAATAATAAAAATAAGAACAAATATTTTTCCTCCACCAATTTCTTTGTTACTTATCTTTATTCACCGCCACAAATGTGGCAGCTGTTAACTACCACTGTCGTCGTCCATCACCATTGTTAGCCACCATTATTGTTGGTAGTGACCCCTGTTACATTATGGCAGTCACATCTACCACCAACACTAATGTGGCAATGGCCATCGCCACTCCTTGCAATTAGGAGTATAAAAAACTAAGCTATTTGTAAGCTATTAGAGTTTTGCTTGCATAAGAGCTTAGCTCGATTTAATTAATAAATAAATGAGTTTGAACATAAAATTAGGCTAGAGTAATAAATGAGTCAAGCTTAAAAACTTTAAAACTCAACTCGTTTAGTTCATGAATAGCTCATTTAAAAAAATAATTAAAAATATAATTATATTTTATATCTTGGAATAAAAATATATGATATCATATAATTATTTTTAAATATCATATTATAGTTATCATTATTATTTTTATTTTTATTGGATAATCTCTTTTAAATATTTGTTATTTAATATCTTTTGAGTAGAATGACTTGCTAAATGACTTCACAACTTGCATAAATTTAGTAATGTGAAGAATCTAAAAATAAAATGATAATTTATTTTTTAATAAAATTTTGAAATGTGAAAAACTAAAGATTTGAATCTTTTTTGCAATTATGAATAAAGATTAGTTATATTTTGGTTGAATTTATTTCTTTATTGAAAAAGAATATGTGAGATAAACGAGTTAAATGAGTCAAGCTTGAAAATGTTAATATTTGGCTCAGCTCAGCTTGTTTACATCGCACTCGCAATCCTAATATTAACAACCACTCCCATTGTTGCCATTACATCACTACTATCCATCTACCAAACATTACTACCACCACCACCATATACTACCACTATCTCCCCTCCATCACTATTACCTTACCCACCAACACTTCCTCTTTGTCACTACCACCATTGGCCATCAATATCTTTTCCTTCATTACTATCATCAAGATACAATAGTAAATTTATTTAAATTAAATTTTTAATAATATATATTGTAAAATAAGAATATATAACATAAAATTAAATACTATACAATAACCAATCAAATATTGTATAATATAAAACTTTTAATTATTTCATGAACTTTATACTATTGATATACTTATTTATACAATATACAAAAATGAGGCCTAAGAATAAAAATCAATTTCATAATATAGCATGGTAGAGTAGGGTGGGAAGCAAAGTCATTGTCCTATGCCCAAAATTTACAACTAGAAAATTTTCTACTCCATACCTCTTCATACAAGGTGTCAAATTTCCATCTTCATGTCCTAATTTGACATGGCTTGAGACAAGGTGATCCTTTGTCATCATATTTTTTTATAATTTTGTATAAATGTCCTATCCAGTCCTATCTTTTGTCCTAGGCTAATTTCAATGGTGAGATAAAAGGAATTAAACCAATAAGGAAAACCCCTATAATCAACCATCTATTTTATGTTGATGAGTTGCTAGTCTTTTTCAAGGCTAATATGGAATCTTGCAACAAAGTGAAATAAATGTTCCAATCTTTTGCTAAAATGTCTGGTTTACATATGAATGAATCAAAGTCTATCATCAAGTTTTCTGATAACACTCTTAAAGCTTTTAGAAAGGTCTTGTTTGGAAGCTTAAGTTTTAAAATTATGGCCAGAATTGGAAAATATTTAGATACTTATGCTAATGATTTTAAAGATAAAGGGCCTATTGAGAAGGAGTTAATTTAGAAAATTTATGATAAGCTTTAAGGATGGAAGCAAATCTCTTATCTAAGTAGTCAAGCTCACCTTATGCAAAAAAGCATTCTCAATCCTATCCCTGCTTATCACATGCCCATCACTTTACTGTCTCAAAGATGCATTTCCCAAATGGAGTCTATAATCATACAGTTTTGGTGGCAAGTGTGTTCTAACAATCATGGTATTCATCTCTTGTTCTAGAACAAAATTACTAAACCTATAATTGAAGGTGGAATGGGGTTGGGAGAACTTTCTGCTTTTAATAAAGTTATACTCTCTAAGCAAGCTTAGAAAGTTGTTTCCAAACCTGACACTTTAATGGCCCAAATTATGATTTCCAATGTAAACCACATGGTTCTTGGAGATGGAAGCATTAAGGCCTCAAAGATCATTACAAATAACTTAATATGGTAAGTGGGTGATGGAAAGTTCTTAAATATCATTTCAAAGTTTTGGTTTAAACTTGAAAGAGGCTCTATCGTATCAAAACAGACTTATCTTTTTTATTTTTTGTCTTCTTCAAATAGAAATTGGAATTCTTCAAAACTTCAAGCATTCTATCCTAATTATATGGTAGATATCATTTTGAAAATCCCCATTTAAATTTAAGAGACCTTAGATTAGTTGGCCTAGACTAAATGTTATAATCAACAGAAAATAATAGCCAATAACTAGATCTGTACATCATATCACAAAATATCTAAATTTGCACAAAATAATCAATTAATTTGTGTACCTAATACTGTATGTAAATCCATTGTAATGAATCCTTCATAATAGGTACACTCCTCATATGTCCTAGTAGAGAAAGAAAGAGAAAGAACTATATTGTATTCTCAATAGGGTAGCAACAACTTTATCTAAGATGTCAGTAGAGACCTGCCTTGCTATAATCCAACTATGCTAACTAACCTATCATCATAGGCCCTAATTACAAGGCTCACACCTCTAATGTCCACTATTAGTCTAGATGTCATGTGAGACATAGTCGATGACATATTAGTTGGCCTATTATACTTAATTATTATAACATTCAATTAATATATAATTAAACATGGTAGTCTAATTTAGAAAATTTCAATAATCTCCCACTTGGACAACTTAGTTTAACAAATAGGAAATTGGATTACAATATATTCCCACATGTTATGGTTAAATTTCGGTATCCCATGATGGGCTAGCAAAGGCCTTAAAGAAGTAGTGTAGAAGCTCAGCTCACTAAGATGCGAGCTGGCACTATAGTGCGAGCTCGCTGTGAAGCAAACTACTCACTGACAATAAACCCCAGCTTGTGCAGTCCAAAAGCTCATCCCACACAAAGCATCAGCCAATATCGTTACGTACTTCCAGGTCAGGACCTCACCCAGCGAAGTAAAGCACCTCGCTCCTTAAGAAACTTGTAGAGGCCGAGTGCAAAACTATCATCCATTCAACAATTTGCACTGTCATTCTACAAAATACAGCCCAAGGGCCCCACCCATAGAAAGCATTTTATGAAAGTCTTCCAACAGTCTGTAAAATCCCAGTTTTGTACTTTAGATTGTCTTATACATTTATATTTGATGTAACAAAAACACAATATATAAAATTACAGTTGTAACCTCCTTCATTCTATAAGTATAGGGAAGAAGCCCTCTGTAGAGGGAGAGAGAGCATTCTGTGCTAAAACTTTATGAAATTATCTTCAGATAAATAATGCACTACCATGGACGTAGGGACCAGTGCCACCTAGTTTTGACCGAACCATGTTAAATCTTTGTGCCCTCCATTCGTCTTCTTCGTCCTTTAGCTGCCCTGCATCTTTTCCCCCCTTTAATAATTGGATAATAGCTTGGGTCCCAAAAGAACCCCCTCTGGTTGGTTGGATTAAATAGAATTGAAATCCACCGTCAACACCACAACAATGAATGTCAACAATAATTATGAAACCATTACAACCATGGGTCAAGCATAAGTACCTAATAATGCAGATCATCATACCCTATAAAAATGCTAATGTCATACATGTCTTGAACAATTATGTTCTAACAAGAAAAACATAATGTGGAATATGTGGGTATCTAAATATACATATCAAAATGTGATCATATGTGCATCTTTACAAAATAGTCCACACATCCACCCAAAATGCCAAAATGAAAATTAATAAATCTTAACACAATAATGAGACAGAGTCTAAATATCTTTATTAATGCCATAAACAAATGTGCACTCTCCTAGATGCAATTTCAAAATTTTATTTCAACAAAACTTTATGCAACTGGTCTTATAATAGGTAAGTACATAGTTATGCAAAATTTTATGGTATAATATGAGCAAAATTAATTTTTACATAATTTTATAAATTACACACAACAATCCACAAAATATTTAAATGTGTAAACAGCATCAAAGTAGTCCACAAAAAAAAAACACATGCAGTTGCATATCATGCAAGAATCATATAATAAATTTTCATCTCCAAATAACATGAGTAACATAATTCCTACGTAATTCCAATTTTATGCATATATCGTGCAAAATTCAAATAATAACTACAAAATATCCAAAAATTTTGAAAAAAATTATAGATAGTAGTCCAATATGTAAAAAACACATAATAAAATTTTAAGACTCAAATAACATCAAATAATTACTAAAATAAATTGGGCAACAAATAAATAAAATATTTTTTTTCCAAAAAATTTGGAAAAATTATAAAATTTAGAGAAAACAATACAAATTGTGCTCAATTTGAAAAGATCTCCTTTAGGAAAAAGCTTGAAAAATTGATTTCATGATACCAATTGTTATAATCAGTAGAAAATAATAGCCAATTGCCATATCTATATATCATATTACAAAACATCTAAATTTGTATAAAATAATCAATTCATAAAATAATTTGTATACCTAATATTGTATGTAAATACATTATAGCAAAATCTTCCACAACAGGTGCACTCCTCACATGCCCTAACAGAGAAAGGAAGAGAGAACTATATTATATCCTCAATGAGGCAGCTATAGCTCTATCTAGGATGTAAGTAGAAACTTGTCTTATTGTAACCCTACCTAACCCATCATCATAGACTCAATTAGAAGGCTCACACTACTAATGTTTACTATTAGTCTAAATATCATGTTTGGCCCTGTTGACGTTGCAATTTGGTTCACACGGAGGACCCAAACTCCAACCAACGGAGATGAATTCTTTGGACTCAAAGTTGTCTTCTGAAGTGTGAGTATGGAGGAAGAAGGAGAAGGAGAGGAAGGAAGATGATGTTTTAACATGGTTTGACTAAATCCGGGAGGTATCGGATCCTATGTCCATGGCGGAGTTTTATTATGCTGGAAAGTGTTTACAAAGTGTCTGCTTATTATCCTTTTTCTGGCCTCCTCCTCTTCTAACAATGGGTTCCTATTTATAGAGCAAAGAAGGGTTACATGTAATGATTACAAGCCACAGTTCTATTACATCAAGAAATAAATGTAAAAGACAGAGGAAATCCTGCAATCCAGCTGTTGCAAGCTGCTTTCTGCGGGGTGGGCTCCCCTTGTCAGTTGCATGCTAGAATAAGTCTGCTAAATCACTCGGTCTTGCCAAGGTCCTGATTGGACGAAGTGTCTGCCTTCTTGAATGAGGACTCTCAGCTCAGAGGTCACTGTAGCTTGCTCAACAAGCTCAAGGCTACTGCGAGCTCGAACGGTATGGTCATTCTGTGAGACGAGCTTTCCATGTTCTCGCTATATCACCTTTTGGTGATGTGTGAGGTGATGTCTACTTGGATGTCTTCAGTGAGCTAGACAACCTTGGCGTTTGCTAGGCCCTTGTTGGCTCGTTCTTCAAAGTTAATTTTTACCCATAACATAAGTCTTTGCTCGTCTGGATTGTCATTTCAGATTTCATTTCTATCTTTTCATTCTACTTCAAACCATGCTTTTTACTGAGGTAGGCTCTTAGGCCGTCCCACCCTTGATTTCATTTTCATTGTCATGAGGTAGGCTCTTAGGTCGTCTCACCCTCGGTTTTATTTTTGTTGTCGTGAGGTAGGCTCTTAGGTTATCTCACCCTCATATGAGTTTTCGTTGTGAGGTAGGCTCTTGGGCCATCTCGCCCTCGATTTAGTTTTCGTTGTCGTGAGGTAAGCTCTTAGGCTGTCTCACCCTCGGACAAGTTTTATTTTTATTGCTAGCTGGGTAGTGTTTCTGAGTTTTGGCCAATCGGCTATGAATTCTATAAGTACGACGTAAAGTGGTTCTTTTCAAAGAATGTTTTGCTAGATAATTTATACAAAGGTAGTTGATCTTACGAGAATGTTACAAGATTAAAATATAGTTCTGACAGAAAGCTCTGACCCTCGGCCAGTAGCTCGCTGAGGTTGCTGTTCTGGCGACCTTATCACATAATCCTGTAACTAACCTCTTCTGATTAGGTCTTCTATGGCATCTTTTTATACCTAACATTATGAGGTGGTGTGTCTGACCTCGCTGTGATAAACGCAGAATCTACTTGAATCTTTGGACTTGATGGAAGCTCTCATTGGCCTGGGCCTTCCAAAGTCTTCATTATGCCTTTCGGAGGCAAAAATCCTATCTTACGTGTCTAACAGGATGCTGTAACTTTCAAAGTGACCTCCAGGTCACTGAGGCTTTGCCTTTTTCACGAGCTAAGAAGTGGGGTCATGACTATGACTCTTGTCACCCCTCTTTTTGGTCACAACAAGGCCACTAGTGTCCGCTTTTTGCTTAGGCTCTTTGGCCCCAAAAGTTTCTTCGCATCTCATTTGCTTAGTAACTCGCTCATAAAATTCAGCAAGGTGTCAAGCTGGGGATTTATAGATGCTTTTGTACAGCTTTCCATCTTTGCGAAGCCCTACCAAAATCACTGTTAAGATGCTTTCCTCTGATGGATTTTCCATGGAGTTGGCTTCATGCCTAAATCTGGTTACATAATCTTTCAGCAATTCACTTTTGCACTAAAAGATCATTGCGAGGTGGCAAGGAGGCACGAGCTACCTTTTTAGTGCCCTATATTAATCAACAAATTTCCTTTAGCATTCTTCCCAGATACTGACGCTGCGAGCCGAGAGGTTTCTAAATCATGCCCGAGGTATTCCTCCTAATATGGCCAGGAAAACACGGCATTTCACCATAGGGTCAGTTGTTTGAAGCTCCATTTGGATATTAAACACATCTAAATGGTCGCTCAGGTCACTATTCCCGTCATATAGCGGGATCGCAGGCAGTTTGAGTTTCTATGGGAAGGGTTGCATTTCGATCTCCACAAAAAATGGTGAACTTTTCTTGTACCGAGGTTAGCTACTTTGGGGTTGTGGGTGCCTTTCTAACTACTTCAACCTTTGGAAGACTTCCTCCAGTATCTGGTCCCGTGTTTTGGGTTAAGGGGCAGAGCTTTCGGCTCATTGTGAGCCCCCAATCGCTGACTATCGTGATGTTCATGAGTTTCTTTTCAGGCTTCTTTACGGAGCTGCTGGAGTTGTGCCATGATTTCTTCTTGCCTCTGTGCACCCTGGGCTTGTGCTTGCACCAGTGCTTTTACAGTTTCAACTAACTCTCTCACCATACCTTCAAGCACTTGCTGAGGTTGGGGAGATGCTTGTGTCTCTCCCGTTTTAGGGGAGTCATTTTGCACTTGGACAGTGGAAATATCTGTCGGCTGTGAAACTAGAGTGTTTGAACTCCTTCTGGTCCTTCTTCTCACCATTGCAAAGTTACTGGAAACACTCCAGCAAGCATATAGGTCCCCACAGACGGTGCCAAAATATTGACGTTGGAATTTGGTTCACACGGAGGACCTAAACTCTAGCCAATGGAGATGAATTCTTTGGACCCAAAGCTGTCTTCTGAAGTGTGAGGATGGAGGAAGAAGGAGAAGGAGAGGAAGGAAGATGGTGTTTTAATGTGGTTTGGCTAAATTCAAACAGTACCAGACCTTACATCCATGGCAGAGTTTTATTATGCTGGAAAGCATTTACAAAATGTTTGCTTGTTTTCCTTTTTTTGGCCTCCTCCTCTTCTAACAATAGGTTCCTATTTATAGAGGAAGGAGGGGTTACATGTAATGATTACAAGCTATAATTCTATTACATCAAGAAATAAATGTAAAAGACAGAGGAAATCTTACAATCCGACTATTACAGGCTGCTTTTTGTGGGATGGGCCCCCCTTGTCAGCTGCATGCTAGTATAAGTCTACTAAATCACTCGATCTTGCTGAGGTCCCGATTAGACAAAGTGTCTACCTTCTTGAACAAGAACTCTCAACTCGGAGGTCACTATAGCTCGCTCAACGAGCTCAGGGCTACTATGAGCTCAAACGGTATGGTCGTTCGGTGAGGTGAGCTTTTCATGTTCTCGCTACATCACCTTTTAGCAAAGTGTAAGGTGATGTCTACTTGGATGTCTTCAGTGAGCTGGACAATCTTGGCATTTGCTAGGCCCTTGTTAGCTCGTTCTTCAAAGTCAATTTTTACCCATAATAGACCTAGTAGTCTGATCACATATTAATTAGCCCATCATACTTAATTAATTGTTATAACATTCAATTAATTCAATTTAATATATAATTAAACTCTGATAGTCCAATTTAAGAAATTTCAACACTAAATCCTCAAATGATACTTATTCAATCAAAGTAGGCTACCTATTGTTCACTGCTAATAATAACATCCAAGATTAGTTTTCTTGGGACAAACTTTGGAGAATTCCCCTACCTCCATGAGTTATTATTTTTCTATGGAAGTTGTGCAATAGAATTCTTCCAACTACAAATTTGCTTAATCATAGACATATGAATGTTACTTAGTTATGCTTTTTATTTAATATATATGGAAAAATGAGAATGTGAATCATTTTTTCATTTCTTGTCCCTTTCTATGGTTTGCATCTCCTTTAATTATTAGGTCAAATCATTGTCATCCTCCTAATAATGTCCAATGGCTTCAAGTGTGCTTAGTTGCTGCTAATAAACACAAGTATATGGTGTAGGATCTCTTCTGTCCTATTGCTCTTATTCTTTATACAATTTGGCTAATTCAAAATAAAGTGGTGTTTCAAGGTAAGGTTCGATCTATAGAAGTTGCTCTTAAAACATGGAAGTATTTTCATCTTTCTTATGGATTCCTTAATTCCCCTTTAGAAGGTGATAAGCAAAATGTTATCTCTCTGATTGACCATATGAGAATGAACTCCTTTAGATAAAATGCTCAATCAGTTTTATATAAGCTTCTTCTTGTATTTCCATTTGTCATTCAAGTTATGCTACATTTTGAAGTTCATTCCTACAAATCTCATAATAGGAGAATTATCTACTATCACATGTCTCTTTCTTTAAATAATCATTAGCTTCCTTTAAAAGGAATTTTTTTTTTTTTTTTTTTTTTGCTATATGGTCATAATACTAATAGCACTGTGATTCTTTTGGGTTTTAGATCTTCGTTTGCTCGTTTTTTGTCTCTTTGCAGTCCTACTAAAAGATATATCATAATCCTTCCATCCCCTTATTATATCAATCTCCTTAATTTCTCCCTAAGACTACTTAAAAATCTCAAGTGGTGATTAAAGACATTATTACTTTGATGGGAAGACTCAATATCATTCAGTAAAGGTAGGAGTCTACAAGCTTAATTCAAATGGAAGCATGTTCTTCGGTAGCACAAATGTTCCGGACCTCTTAATAGGCCAGAAGTTTTGTTGTCTTTATATTCATAATTCTGATTTTTTCTTTTATGTTTTTCTTCCTTTATTGTGATTTTTGTAAGGAAAAAAAAAAGTCCCAATTTGACCTTTCTCGCAGCGATATTTAAATTTTAGACAAATCGTCATCCCTAATTGCTGCTAATGTTTTGGGCCGCCAAATATTATGCATCAAACTCAACATTTTATTTATGTCCCAAAAAAATTGAACATTTTACATCAAAGTGAGTGATTCTCTTCACCAGTCACAACACTTGCTAGTCATGAATAAATTACGTCTAAAGAATACACAGAAAAAAGAAAGATTACGGAATGCATAATTATTACTTCTTAATTCTTAATATCTTTCTTATAACCTCATTATATAAGGATTAAATAAATTATTAGCTAATCTCAATTGCACAAAAAGTTATAAGGGTTAAGTGAGTTATTAAATAACCCCAATTAGGTAAAAAAAATTATTTGTACTTTTTGAAATTATTTTTATCCATTAATATTTTCTCTTTCGTTTTCTCACTATTACTCTCTTTCCTTTTAAGAAGAATAAAATTGAAAAAAAAAATATTAATGTTTCATTGGATTTACATGATAACAATAAAAAGAAACAAATTTTTTTAAAAATAACAGTTAATTTTTTTTTCAAAAATATTAATGTCTCATTGGAGTAATTTTTTATATCTAAACTAACCAATTTAGAAATCAATGCCTGGCATAAAAAAAAATTACAAATTAAAGAGTGAAATATGGAATCTGTTGTATTTCACGAAATGTGAGGAGATGATAAGCTCAAATATTGAATCTTTCAAATTTAAATGAAAAATCTAAATCTAATTTATCCATAGATAAGTTACACAAGATCTTTTGGTGCACATAGTAGTTACAGAAGATAAATGCAAAAACAGAAAAAAAAATTACTAGAAAAATCAAGATAACTAAAGACGGAATCATGATATATATTCTCCCTTGAGTTAGTTCAACTGATTTTCTAATATATCTTTTTTTTTTGTGTATTTATTTATCTTTGTAGATCAAATATATCAAAATTGACAAATTTTCAATCGCAGATCGTATCCTCAATAAATCAATATCAAATCATACAAACTAAGCTTTTTATGTGATAATTTGATAAAAATAATTTAAAATAATTTTTTTTATCTCTATCAAGATGTTTCTTTTAATAAAAATTTGATAGAAATTATTTACTTTATTCTCATTGTAAAACATGATATTTTGATGCATACTACATTTATTCCTAGAATTGAAATAAATTATAATTCTTAATTCCCTACCACGTCTCGAAGATAAAATATTTTCCAAGAACAAGATTATTTTTTTTATTTTTTAATATATTTATTAGTTGTAAATTTTCTGCATCTGTGTTTTATTAGTCTATATTGACAGCTCGTATATCTAATTTTTCTTAGGTAACTGTAATTACAAAATATTTTTATAAGGAAATAAAATTCATCAAGAAATGTTGGTAGAAAATTCATCCTATAATGATATTATGGAGAGCTGAGTTAATTCCACCTCATCCCAGCCGGCCTTTCAATCAATTCCTTTCTTAAAAAAGAAAAAAAAACAATTTAGTGATTGTAAAAAAACAATAACCCCACTGGTGGGAAGCAAACTATTTTTTGTTACTTAAAGAAGAAAAATAAATAATTAGTCAACTGATCTCATTGCCTTTTATATGGCTCCGTCACTGTATAAGCTAAGCCAGGCGTTTTATAAAAATTTCAACTTCTGGATACAATAAATAATAGAGAACAAAGGATTGCAATTCATTTTATTCTTATAACCAAAACTAACCCAATTAAAATATTATACAAAAATATAATAAATTTTTATAAAGAAAATTATTGTGTATTGAAGTAACACAGTAGAAGAGAAATAATTGAAAATTTATGTGAAATGAAACTCAAAAGCTCTATATTCATAGAGAACTTTGCACCTTTTCATTGTGCATTTTTAACTTGAAACAACACAACTCATTAATATCATGACTATTGACATTAAGTACGTTCCAAAATTTGAATCAAAACAACTTTTGATATCATGTAATTATTCATATTATCATTTGACTATATAATAAGTTCCTACTCAATCTGAGTCATCACAATCTTCAATATCATTTGACTATATCATAGTTTCCTTTTCAATAAATACAACTTTGTGTGTCCAAACCTCATTTATTGATATTGTTATTATTGGTAATTAACATTATAATCTTTTATAATATTTAATATATTAGAAAATATCTTTTTTTTAACAATAAATGAGTAGTATTTAGTAGTGATGGTAAGTGAAGATACCAAAATTAATGATTATGATTGTGACAATAGCGATAATGCTAGAGGTGTTTTGAGATGACTGCAATGAACAATTAGGGTCATAGTAACGATAAATAGTAATAATAATGTATTGATGTTCGTGTTAGTCTTTAGCGGTGGATGAAACATAAACGATGATAGGACAAGTGACATTGATTAGAGGAAAAGTCTCCTTATCCTTAAGTTACCCCAAAATTTGAAAAAAAATTCAAATTTTTTTCTTTTCTACTTTTTTTTAAGAATTTTCATATTAAATCTCTAAAATTTAAAAAAATAATAAATTAATATTTCAGCCTTCCAACAATATTTTTCTAACTTTACCCCTAAAAGTGATGATAATTAAATAGTAGTGTTGATAATGGATTTCAATTTTGCTAAAATCTAATCAACTGAAAGGATTTTGCTGGGACTCAAACTGTTTTCTGATTGAATAAGATGAAGAATGAAGGAACAGAGAGGAAGAGCAGCATACGCACAGAGGATTTTTAACATAATTCGCCTAAAATCAGACAGTACTAGTCCTTATATCCACGGAAGTGTTTATTGATCTAGAGAAAATTTTACAGAATTTTGATATCTCCGTTCAAAGTTTCTTATAGTGATCTCCATTTTTTTATTTATAAAGGTTGGGGAGACTACAATTGTAATTAGACAATTTATATTTCTGGTACATTAAAATAAATGTACAAAATAGTCTAGACTACTATAAAATGGCTTCTACAGACTGCTGGCTGACTTCTGTAAATTACTTTCTGTAGGTAGGCCCTACACACTGCTTCTTGCATACTAGCCCCACGAGCTATGTCTAAGAGGGCACCTGCTTCAAGTTTTCCCTTGACAAGCTCTTTTGTTGAGTGGAATGTTGCGTCTGCAAGCCAGGACTCTGGGTCACTACTAGCCTTCGATCAGCAAGGACGAACCTCGTGAGCTCCCGTATAGTGAGTTACTGGTTGTGCGAGCTAGAGCTTGTCTCATAACGAGCCAGGGGCTTTTGCCTTGTTCTATGTTCATGTGGTGATAAACACAAAACTCTTCCTAGTTCCTCTACCTATAAGGAATTTTGGAAGGTGCAGGTTTCCCAAAATCTTCTCTGTCCCTCTTTGCCATAAATATCCTATCTTGGGCATCTGATAGGATGTTGCAGTACTCATGACAACCTGGGTGCTGAGGTCGCTCGTCCATGGCCTTCTTAGACTTCTTCGTGGCATGCTCACCAAAGTGGTCACCTTGGTCCACACTGCCTCTCTTTTTGTTATGGATGGAGCTGTCATTCTCATCCTTCCAATTAGGCTTTCCCAAGTTGAAGGTTTCTTCCTATTTAATTTGCTTGGTAGCTCGCTCATAAAACTCAGTTAAATCTTTTACAGGGGACTTGTACAGGCTTTTATATAACTTTCTATCTTTAAGGACTCCTGCGGAGATTATTACCAGAATGGTTTCTTCAGATAGATTCTCTGTTGAGTTCGCTTCAAGTCTAAACCTGGCAATGTAATCCTTCAACGACTCATGTTTACGCTGGAAGATCATCACAAGGTGACAGGGGGCGCAAGCTACCTCTTCAATGCTTAGTACTGGTTGATGAACTTCTGTTAACATTCTTCCTAGCTGCATATTGAGCGAGCAGAAAGGTTTCTGAACCAGGTCTGAAGTACACCTCCTAGTATAGTTGGGAAAACTCAGCATTTAACCAGAGGGTTAACTGTCTGCAAATCCATTTGAATATTGAAGGCATCCAGATGGTCAAAAAGATCAGTGTTCCTGTTGTACAGTGGAATCGCGGAGACTTTGAGTTTGAGAGGGAGGGGCTAAGTCCTGATCTCTATGGAAAACGATGACCTATCCTCAAAGCGAGCTCAATCATTCAGAGCTTGAAAACGTTCCTTCAACAGGTTCATCTTTTGATACAACTCTTCCAGTAGCGGGTCCCACGCCCCAGATCGCTGGCCAGAAGATTATTGATCCCTTTGACTCTCCTGGTCGTGAGAACAACAACCTGGAGAAACTTCTTGATCCCTATTTGAACATCCTGCATGCCGCTGCTGGTGATCATTTTTGAGTGTAATAGCTTCAGCCTGCCTTTGCACAACCTGAGCTTATGCTAGCATAGTGATTGCCTTAGTCAGTTCTCTCATCATATTTTCTAGTCCCTCTTAACGTTGAAGGCAGGTTTACACTCTATTAGTGCCATTGACAACAGCAATAGGTTGACAAGGGTTAGCTGAGAGCAAGCCAGTGATAACACCTATGACAGGAGCAGTGGAAGAGTCTATTGTAAACATATGACCTTCCAGGGGTCAGCTAGTGCATTCAAAGCTCTGGTGGCTCTTCCTCTGGCCATTGTGGCTGTATAGAAAATCAACCAAAACACGGCAAATTAACCAGAACTCAGATGAGTCCTCACAAATGGCATCAAAATGTTGACGGTGGATTTTGATTCTGTCAAAATCCAACCAACCGAGAGAATTTTTCTAGGACTCAAACTATTTTTCGATTGAACAAGATGAAGAACGAAGGAATGTAGAGGAAGAGCAACATACACACAGAGGATTTTTAACATGATTCAACCAAAAATGGACAGCACTAGTCTCTACATCCACGGTAGTATTTATGTTTTTTGAGAAAATTTTACAGAGTTTCAGTATCTCCTTTCAAAGTTTCTTATAGTGATTTTTCTCCTCTTATTTATAGAGGCTGGGGACGCTACAATTGTAATTACATAATTTATATTTTTGTTACATCAAAATAAATGTATAAGATAGTCTAGACTACTGCAAAATGGCTTCTGCATACTGCTGGTTGACTTCTATAAATTATTTTCTATAGGTGGACTCTATGCATTGCTTCTTGCAGACTGCCCCACGAGCTAAGTCTGAGGGCACCTATTTCAAGTTTCCCTTGACGAGCTCTTTTGCTGAGTGGGACATCACGTCCGTGAGCTGAGATTTTAGGTCGTTGCTAGCCTTCAATCAGTGAGGATGAACCTCACGAGCTCACCTTCAGTGATGCAAGCTCGCGTATAGCGAGTCACTGGCTGTGCGAGCCCGCATATAGCGAGTTACTGGCTGTGCGAGCCACGACTTGTCTTATAGCGAGCCAGGGCTTGTCTTATAGTGAGCCAGAGGCTTCTGCCTCGTTTTGTACTCATGTGACTAGCAATCTAGCAAACTTGACTCTTTTCTCACACGGACTTGTCTGTTGCCGGACCTTTGACAGCCCATTTCATAAAAGCGGAAATTACCCATAACAAGTTGTGATTGAATTTTAATCAAAGAGTATTATTATTTAAAATATTGTAAAGTTAAATTAAACTTTTAATTCTTATAATTTATTATGATTTGTAATCTTTGCTTTTTTCAGTAATTAAGACCTTAAAATTTATTTTCATTTGTAATAATGAGTGCATTGAGTTAATTAAGTATAACTATACAAATTGAGAAATGTCTATCATATTTGATAATTGTCCATAAAAATCTCTAAATTAAATATGATAAGAAGTTAATGACAAACAAAATTGAACTTCATAAATCTACTTACAAAAAAAATATAAAAAATACAAATTAAAGTAAATTGCAAGGACGAAAAATTTAATGACCAAATTTTCAAGTAAATTTTCAATTCTTTGCAAGGTAGAAATACTATCTTTCTTATTAATTTAAAACAGTTTCATGATTTCAATCGGATTAGGCGATCGAGGCCCTGATATGTAAACTGAACAACTTATTTTATTTTTAAACAAATATTTAAAATATATAAATATATATATATATACTTGTTGACAAACAATTACGTAAATGTAAAAATAAAATAAATTAAAGGAATGTTTTCTTTAATTCAACAAATTTTATAGACGATCAAAAATCAAGTGTGAGACCCCTTATATAGCACTGTAAGTTTAATTAGCATTTTAAATATTAGCAAAGAAATCCTATAGCTTTAATGAGTATGTTAACAAAGAAATAGCAGAAATAGAATATAGATCCCGTCAGTTTAGCAAGCAGATCCCATTGGATGGATGACAGCTAGATCCATATTCCTAAGTTGTCAATAAATTATTAAACGAAGAAGAAAAAATATTACTCAACAATTTGTATTCCCATATATTTTTAGAATTACACCCTCAAATATGTCTCCACCATTAAAGTTGAAATTTGAGAAGGGCAATTTCACTCAATTAAAAAAGCATCATCCAAAAAAAAAGCACTAATAAAAAAGCAAATATAAAATAATATACAATAATATAGAAACATTATTCAATATTCGGATAAGTACAAATTTTTAGATATGATAAAAATCTTCCAATAAAATCAATGAAGTTACCTAATTTTCATGGGCAAGCCACTAAATCCTAATAGGTTTTGGCAGTTTGTTTATATCTAAAATTCTAAAACCTTTTTTATAATATAATTAAATTAATTAATTTCTTTTTCTTTTATAGAAAAGATAATCATGAAATTAATTTCAGAGATTATATTTTATGTATTAAAGTCAATAACGTCTCTCTAAATTCTCTCATATTGATTTTCTTGTGCTTCTTTTATATAGCAGGAGAAACGCCATAAGTTCGCCTCACAACCTTTTTGTTTTCGTTTTGTCCTCTTTTGCTGCAAATATCTGCAGTCATGGGAACTCAAGCACCACCTGTTCTCCAAGCCCAACCTCAAGATGATATCAGCGTAAGTCTCTCTACCCATTGAGTTTGAATATTTTTAACAATGACTTAAACACCAATCATTGATGTTTAAATATTACAATCAAATTCTATAATCATATTCAGAATTATATTTATTCCTTTTTTTTCTATTGATTTATAATATTTTACAAACAATTTAAATTAATTGTTCTTGCTCGTGGTCATTCTGAATTATCTATTGTTAAGTAATTGCTACTTATTGAAAAATTAAGGGAATAGGCTTTCGCAATGAGAGAGCAAGAATTCTTTTACTCCAAAAGGCCAGTATCAAAATTTCATGAAAAATGTACAATTTTTAAAGTTTTGATGATTCTAATATAAAATTATTGTATATATAAATATAAAACATCGAAATTTTTGAAATTATGATTCTCGTCAATGCCCTATCTTTGCCCATGGACTTTGTTAGATTGAAAGGAGAGGTTTGGTTTTAAGATACAATTGTGTTTGTGATTTTGTTTCAAATATCTTAACTACGAAAAATTGTAGTTGTTATGATAAAATTTGTGATCACAGATGGTAGTGGAATAGCAATATTGTAAAAGAAAATTAGACTCTGTTAATGGACAAACTAGGTTTGAGTTAGAATTTCAATTGTTTTCTAAATCCAAGAACTTTGGGTCTTAGTTCTTTCGGATTATGATAATCTCAATATTTTTTATAATTTCAAATATTAGTATTAACGTATGAAAGAGAAATATACTTCTTTTGGTGAAAAGATATTTATAGAGTTCCTGACAATTCATTTCTTTTTTATTTTAGTCTTTAAATATATTTATCTGTCAATACTTAAGCCCAAACTACTAAAATCAATCAATGAATTAATTAAGTACTCACTTTTAATTATATTGTAATCCTTTTAAAATCTTAAAGGTTTGACAACCTCTCAGAATTTTTTTTTTAAATAACCTGTTTTTATTTGATTTTCCTTTTTTTCAATAAAAGTTAGTTCAAAATAAATCATACAAAAATTTTGGTTTTTACCCACCAAGATTGTATTATTTTAATTAAATTTATTTTATTTTCTATCCTATTCTTTGTCGATATTTTATCTAAAATTTAAAACATATTAATTTAGATTTATCAAATTAATTTTAAAGTGAATTTTTTTTTTTTATTTGTTCGTAATACACAGCCCGAAGAAAGAGCAAGGCAAAAGGCAATAAATGATTGGCTTCCAATCACATCTTCAAGGAATGCAAAATGGTATTACTCTGCATTCCACAATGTGACTGCCATTGTTGGAGCTGGTGTGTTGGGTCTCCCTTATGCCATGTCCGAGCTTGGGTGGTATTTCTCTACTATTAATCCTTTCTAGCATCATTTACTTTTTCGTTTTGATAATTTATCATGATTTAATTACATAATATATATTTAATTTATCATATTTTATATGTAAGTATTGTTCCATCACTAAAATTTAAACTGACCTTGCTGTTAATTTACTGACTTTACACGTTTAGATTGTTAACTATGTATGTCAGTGCATTGAGTTAATTAAGTATATTTATCATTTTTCCGGCATCAAAAATGTTTGTTTATTTGAAAATAACTGACGTTAATGAAATGTAGGGGTCCTGGTGTGACCATAATGGTTCTTTCATGGATAATCACTCTGTATACACTATGGCAAATGGTGGAGATGCATGAAATGGTACCAGGAAGGCGTTTTGACAGATACCATGAATTGGGACAGTATGCCTTCGGTGAAAAGCTTGGTCTTTACATTGTGGTTCCTCAGCAACTTGTTGTTGAAGTTGGTGTCAACATTATCTATATGGTCACCGGAGGAAAATCACTCAAGAAGTTCCATGACACTGTGTGTCCAAGCTGCAAAAAGATTAAGCTCACCTTTTTCATTATGATCTTTGCATCTGTTCACTTCTTTCTGTCTCATCTTCCCAACTTCAACTCCATTTCTGGTGTATCCCTCATTGCTGCAATCATGTCCTTCAGGTATATGCTAATTCTCTGTCGAAAAAGTTATTTACATCAATAATCTTACTGTAGGAGGGAGGTGGACTCATTATTAAGTCTAACTTTTCTGATAGAATGAGACTTTTGTGAGTTAGATATCTGTGTGTTTATTATTCATTCTATATTATACTAATATTTTTGTTATAGTTTGACTATTGCGAAACTAACAAAGTTGCAATTGCAAACCGCAATTTAACCGTTCCTTTGTCATCTGAACTCGAAACAAGATCATAATAAGTTGCATGAATGAAAAATAACACTATGCAACACCTCAAGACATACTTCGACTCTGATGTTGGATCTGTTTTCCTACCATAGTTACTCCACAGTTGCCTGGGCAGCATCAGTGCACAAGGGTATTATAGAAAATGTAGACTACGGTCACAGATCAAGCACAACAGCAGGATCGGTTTTTGGCTTCTTCAACGCCCTCGGCGATGTTGCTTTCGCCTACGCCGGACACAACGTGGTGCTGGAAATTCAAGCAACAATCCCATCCACACCAGAGAAACCATCCAAAGGCCCCA